>JARJDT010027898.1:0-21160 GCA_030264655.1 Leptusa sp. GC000079 | reverse complement strand
GTGTCAGGTTGGCAGTACTGTAATTGCCCGCGAACTTTTCAAATTCAAAGCAAGAAACAAAGAAGCAATCGTCCTGTCTTACAATTCATACGTCAAGCACGGGTTTATAATTTTGTGTCGTGTAGAATGGCTTTAAAATCGACCAATCAGAGGCCGAGAAAAAGCACAAGCAACTTCGAGTCAGTCTCTGTAGTTGTGAAATACACTATAACCATGTCAAATTGCGTTTTCTGACGCAATTCACAAGAAAAGTGATTCGTGAATCGTTCGTTTGCATCTTTGTTTGGCTCTCACAAATCCTGATGCTATGCCGTTCTAATTTTCACACTGCGCAAACGCGGCACGAATCGCTTTTCTCGTCAATTGGCCTCAAAATGTCAAATTGGACCGCTATATCCTGAGAACTGTCAAAATGACAAGTGGAGTGTAGTGCATTGTGGGTAAGTTCAAAGTGCATAGTGCAGTTCAGCAATAAAATTGTCACAGAACACAGAACGTATCAGAAAGCAAACAGGAAACTGGCAACAGTGCTTCTTCAGTAAAGGATTTTCAAACCTTTAAACTAATTAACCATGCGTCATACTGCGATTTCTAACACAATTAGCCTCAAAATATCAAACTGCACCTCTATATCCTGAGAACTGTCAAAATGACAAGTGCAGTGTAGAGCATTGTGGGTAAGTTCAAAGTGCATAATGCAGTGCAGTGATAAAATGGGCATAACACTTATAGCAGAAAGCTAACAACAAACTAGCAACAGCGATTCACGATTGAACTAATGAATAAAGTGAGATAGCATCTTCTAACACAATTAACCTCAAAATGTCAAACTGCACCGTCATAATTCAGAGAACTGTCAAAGTGACAAGTAGCGTAGTGCATTGTGGGCAAGTTGAAGGCGCGTATAGTGCATCAGTAATAAAATCGCCATAAAACGTAGCCGAAAGAAACAAACAGCAAACAAGCAACAGTGAATGGGTCAAGCCAACACGAAGAGTACTCACCACGAGGAGGATGTCGTGATGGGGGTAATAAGCAGAAGGTAAATAGGCACGAGCACGGCGTGCATGTCCTACGCGCGCGCACACTCACTGCACCCAGGCGAGCCCCATGCCCATGACTGAGGCTGAACCGGCAGCCGCTGCCGTTGCTTCTGATCAGCGAGATGCTGATCTTCTCCTGCCTGCTGAGAACGCGAACCGCGAACGGCACCTGAGCGATGCTGCGGTGCTGCGGATGTGTCTCTAGTCGCGGCGCGCGGGCCAACCTCGCTTTGGTGACTTGAGCCGTCGAGCCGCATGCGCAGCTCTTTTCGCCAAATTATCATCTATCAGCTAATGTGACCCACTTTATGGCGCTTTGATGCATGATTTGCAATTAACGACTTTCGATTGAAGATGGATACTTCTGGAAGTTGCGCAACTGCATGTCATCTCACACTTTGTACATCTATAACTTATATACAAATTTAGAATAATTGCCGGCGATGCACAAATTTAGACTCGGAAATTTCGCGCGGGTAAACATTTCCGCTGTCACATTATTATAATGCGGCGAGTGATGTCGTTAAATTATAAACAAAAGACAGCGTCGATAAATTTGTTGATGTCGTTTGCTTCTCGCGGTTGGTTAATTAGCCAATAAATGTACTTGCTGCTTGCCGTGTGCGTGCACACAATTTAAGACTCTTTGTGCACTTGGACATTCTTGCGAGCAGCTTGATTTTGCATATGTCACACAAATCAATCCCATTAGGGCGATGCCGAAACGACTGATAGATCTGATCGCAGTCAAGAGTCAGGAGGAATCCCAAGCCATCACGGAGAGAAACAAACGAGTTACTTGAATGGCAACCCGTAAATGCATGCATGCGCTTTGTTGTTGCTATTGAATTGCGATGTAAATCGCTTCTGATTGTATACGTCGCGCAACGTCCGACGATCTTCGATCGCAAACATCCACGGATTGATGTATGTAAATATAGACGAATACGAATTTGTCGTTTGATTGTCTCTCGGCCAGCCGACCAAGTTGAGAGATTGACGAAATGCAGCGACGCTCAATGCGGACAGGGATGCAGATTGAGTGACACGCGCCTCCTGCGCTGACAGCAGTGAAGAGACAAGAAGACGAACGTCATGATTGCCACAGCTTGGCACATTTGCAAATTATTATAGATAAACTATACCTAGATTGAAATAGGCGCAGAATAAATGGTGTGGTCACCACACGACTTCGTGGTCACAGACGAAGTCATGTGGTGCCCACAATGGACCCAGGGATGCATAGTCACGTTGTTATGGTTGCCATGGTTACGTCTACAGCATTCAATAATAATGCGAACATTTAAATTGAAAATTGCAAATTTGACGATGAAAAATGCATTTTAGAGAAAAAATGCTTAAAGAATTGAATTCTCTAAAAGATTGCTTCTATGCATTTTTTGCGAAAAGTGCATACGTTCAGAGATATGCTCATTTTACACTTTCAATGATTTTTTTTTGTGGTTAGGTATTTTTTGATCTGGCCCAAAATCTAATCAGTTCTATTCCCAATGGGTATATACCACCTGTGCAAATTTCAGCCCGATCGGATAGGCGGTTTAGACGCTATCGTGTTCACAAACTTAGTGCGTACATACATACGGACATCACTTCAAAAACCACTTTTTTGGATTCAGGGGACCTCAATTAGTGGAGATCAATCAAAATCTCGACATCGAAAATTTTCATGAATACCTTACTTCCAGAGTCGCTATACGACCACGAAGTAAAAATGCATGGGAAAAACGCCAGTCGGCACGAAGGAGTAATTTATCGGCAGCACTAATTAGACTCATCTCGGTGATGTGTTGCTGGTGCATAGGTCTCTTTAAATACACGGATTGCGCACTGCCAGCAAAAAGCGACTAATAAACAATCAAATTTATGTGCACCGCGCACCGCCTATGACAATGTAACAGTAAAGCCAAAACTATGGGAATGAACTGTCCTCAGTTAACTTTTAAAAATCAGCGCCGGCTTCAGACTAAGCGTTAATAGCAGGGTTTCACGAGACAAGAATTCTTGTCTTGAATTAGACTTCTTGTCTTGACTCGAAATATCAAGACGAGAAATTTGGGTTTCTTATCTTGCGTGTTTTTATTAATTTTCTTTAAATTTCTCGATATTTCTTGTCTAATTTCTTGAAAACTTATTCTTGTGTTGTCTTGATTTTTCAACACCGAGTCTTGTCTTGATCATGTCTTGAATTTTGTCGAGATCAAAATCAAGACTCCTGTGAAACTCTAGTTAATAGTTTAAATTGTTGATGAATGTTAATTAAGCTGCATTTACGGTGCGATGTGGCGGGAAAAATGCTGAAAGCGCGCAAAACGAAAAACGCATAACTCGCCAATGTCCGACATCTTCTTCGTTTCGTTTAAAATGTAATGTAATGTATGAAACTATTTTGCATACAAGATGCCTGCGTGGATTGTGCGCACGTTTCACGTTTGTAAAGAACAAAAAGCGTCGCATTCACTCCTAAATCCTTCAATAAGCATATAAGTGGCGGGGCGCGCGGGGAGAAGCACGCACACGCACCGAATTAACCTTGGCAGCAAAATAAAACACAAAACAGCCGGCTGGCTTTCGGTTCGGTTTGGACTGAGACAACGACGACAATGACACACAATCAGCGCACCGGACAGAAGGATCGGTAACGCGGTAACTCAACGGGCAGTAGCTCAGCTTCAGCTTCAGCGCTCACATGCCCATTTAAACGGTGCTGCCGTAACTTTGCGAGAGTTGCGCGCTTTTTGCGCCGCGTGCACTTGTTGCGGGCGGGCGGCCGAGGGGGATGCCGCACTTTTCGAGCGACGCTGGAATTTTCGCTGCTCGTTGTTTCCAGCTTGTCGCTGCTACTGTTAGCGCGCGCTTTAACGTTTTTGTCTCCGCGCCAGTGCCGGCCGCAAATGCGACATCGCCGTCTCGGACAGTCGCTCGCTGCTGCTACGCAAGTGACAGCAAAATGCGACTGACTGTCCGACAGACGACCAACGGCCGTCAGTTAGCGAAACGGCAGGCCGCAGCCAGCAGAAGAGATACTGTTAAGGAATGCACAATCACTGAATATCTTTCTTTTCTGGCCTGCCTTTGCCGATTGCGTGCTCGGATGCGTTCCCATGGCATTCATCGTTTCATTCGCATGGACATGAAACGCACAGAATTCGACGAGAACGAGCTGAAACAAAAAGCGCATGCACACAGGGTGCAAAATGAGCGCAAATGCTTTAAATGCCTTCGCAAACAAGCATCAGTGTTACTCAACATAACCTCTCATTAACCAGCCGTTTCCATGGCAACTGTCACTGGTGGCAGATGTCAGATGTCATAATTGACATAATTCTAAGCCGAGTTGAATTGTTAATTAAAAGCTGCTCTTTGCACAACACAAGTTTCCCATGAATTATAAACAAATATTTTTAATTCAACTTATCTACAAGCTCTTTTAAGTAGTAATAAACTAATGGTAATAAACTATTGGCTTCACATAGTCTTGCTCTCGCTTATAGTTCACGGTTTGTATATTGGGAAGAATTGGACTAAGAAGGAAAAAAATTGAAATTTACGATTGTGGCCTGCGCGACTGCGGACTGACCAAAGCCTGATCGAAGAGTTTAACATGTAAGTAAAGTATGTGTACGGCAAGGAGAGCGCGTGATGCGGATCGAACCTGTTTTCCATTATGATTAAATATTTCCACATGTGTGCTCGATACTTAAAGCAACATAAATACGTTTTCGACGTCCACATACTCATGCAGCCTAGGTGCATACGCACAACACAACGAAGCCGAATCGAAATATCAAAACGTATGCGAATCGATTTTCGTGCTGGAAAAAGAGTATTCTGTATGCAGAGACGGCAACGGCTCACTGCCTGCCTGACTTCTTGCATCGTTGGGCACCAAATAAATTTTTAATTAAATTTATTAGCCACTTAATTTATCGTTTTCTATAAATATAATCGCTTTTACACACACACACACGCACACATTCACCGACAGTTTTGCTTAGAGATGAGCTCAGTGCCAGGGACGTATTAATCAAGTAATTACCCATTTAACAGATAAATATCTCCCAACTCCGCATACAAAGCAGCAGATGGGGGTGATAGGGATGATGGAAATTTTACGCATCGACAAATCACAATAGAAGAAGCGCAAAAAGCACAAAAAAGGGAAACAAGTCTGGCACAGATTATCTTATTCCGCCTCTAGTTTTGCTATTATTTGATTTTCTTAACAAACAAACACATGATGTGAACCTTTTTAAAAAATAAAGCTTCGAGAAAAGAAGAGATCAAAATCGATAATTCGCATGTAAAAGCAACTGTTAACAGCAATGTAGAGAGCAATTTCACAATTGAATGATAACCCAAGTGTGAGATGAGCTTATGTTGAACGAATGAATAACAAAATCGCATCATGCGATCTACATGTACAAAAGTGCCGAAAACTCGACTTCGTGTTGGTCCTTTCAAACAATTCCACTCGGATCGGTTACAGTTTTTTTTTTTGTTGAATTTTTGAATGAATGTTGAATGTTGATACTTTTAGTTACGAGCGCCTAGCGGGCAAACGTGTAGTTCAGAATGATTGAATTTTTACTATCACTATTATGCCGAGCCGACGCGATAACATCAACAATATAGGTATGTACACATGAGCAATTGAAATATACAATAGTAATAAGATATAAATCACTTAAATATATCATGCGCGCAGTGTATTTACTCTTTTAGGTTACATGTATGCACTTACGTGTAGGTATGCCACATATAGAAATTTATAAATGCGCCACAAACGCTCTTCATATGCACTTACCATAAATATATCCGCGATTATGCCTGCAATTGTACTTGTGCATTACATACGCGCACAAAGCAAATGCGATATCGCGATTTCATCTCTCGCCATTTTCCATTTGCGTAATCTAATGTCATATTCATTCACGAACAGACAATGAGAACGCATCGCTTACGTAATGTCACGTAATATTACGCAAAAGTTAGTAGTCATATACTCATTTTTGCGATTTATTAATGATTATGAGGAATGCTAAACAACAAAACGAGTAAACGAGAGTACGGCGAGGGGCAACGCGAAAGAAACTAAAAGGGAAGCGCATACCAAAGACTATTAGTTATAATTTGTTGGTCGGTCCATTTGCTCGTTCCTTTTGTAAAAACGTGTGAGACCCATTGTCCCAATTTACCTTTCTCGTTTCGTCCGTGTGCGGCCGTACCACCATCGGCATATAATTATCTCACACTTTTCTACAAGGCGATGCCTAACCTACAAATGTAGATTCACATATTTTTCACTCCGATTGAACCATTTCAAACTGGACCATATTTTGCGCTTTGTGCAGGTTTCAACCTGCCACAACATGTATCAACATTCTTTTGCAAGCAGAGACAAGAAAAAAATACAAAAAATGCGCAGAGCAAGGTTAAGAGGTTATGTCCACTAGTAGGTGTGTAAGTAAATTCCATAGAATGTTAAACTATTTTATTGATTAATTTTGCATTCGATTTTTTCCGGCTTGCAACGCCTTTTGTTTTGCTTTATTCTTTATTCAGTTTAAAATACAAGTAAAGTCAATGTGTGTTTGTGGTAGCTAAATTTACTGAATTACTAGCGAAAGGTAGGTAATGGGCAGGTCAGTGATAATAATGAAGCCATCAAAACTGGCCTGTAATCATTAACTTGTAGCTGTTTGCCGACCGGCCGGCCAGCACACCGAAGAAGCTGTACTTGTTCACTGCTTCGGGTGGGTCCCTTTTTCAGACCATAAACATGCACAATCTCATATAGCAGTGTATTTATTTAAAATTTAAATTTATTTAAAGCTATGAAACTCACAGTCCTAACGCTCTAACAACAACAAGACAAGAGTCAAGAATGATTAAACTATTAAGAATTTAAGTCGAACTTGACTCTTGACTTGAGTGAATTGAATTGAAATTCAGCCAAAGCAGAAAAGGTACCCTGTCATTAAGTCACCTTCTTGCAACTTAATTGACTGGAAAATGGTAGGTTCTTTTTAATGGAGAGTCTTTTTTGAATGTTATACCCATCAACCCATCACCTTTGATGGGAATCATCATAATCAACGCTATGGAATTTGCTTATGCTTCAACTTGCCCAGCGCACAAGATGCGAGCATTGAGGGGAGAGACAGTTACGAGTACACTTTGTACATAATGTTATTTTACTTTATTTACTTCATTAAGTTGTAATTATTTTTAATGCACTAATTGAGCAGCGCTTGTATACCTTATACGTGCAGGAATGCGTTTAATAACTGACAATGAAAACAACCTCACACAAACATTGTCCAGCGCAGCCCAAAAGTCAAGGTTTCGCTTTGAATTTAATTAACGCAAATTAAATGTGTTAATGATAATATTTCCGCTGCATCATAGGGTCAGGGTCAAAATGGGTCAAAGGTTAGTACTTCTAATCTCACAAAATAATGACAGTTACCTATGGTATGCAACCAAATGCACACAAGCAGGATGGCAACATGTTGCCATGTTGGAAATGCGCTTGACTTGATGGAAAATAAAGAAATATAATTTAATAAACGTGCGATCTGCTCGTGGTTCGTTTGTTGTTATAACCACAGGATCGAAGGTGCGATTGCTCTGTCTGCGAGGTGTTTCGAAGAGGCGTTTCCTTTAACTTTCGGTTCTCGTCTTCGGGGCAATCCCCAACGAGCCAAAAGACCTCACACCGTGATTCGCTTCTTCTTCGCCTCATATCTCGAAGAAAACACAACAACAGCGGCAAACAATTTCGTCATTTTCAACAAAAACGCGCACCGACTCAAAAACAACAACTCAATTAACATCCTTAAAACGCGCACTGAGCGCACTGTGTTGAACATATTTCCTCGCTCCAAGAACATCGACACAAAATGTAATTGAACGCCACATTTGCAAAGTTATTAAGTTATTATTGATAAAATACAATCCCAACGCAAAGTGTGATGAATGTCTAATACATCGCGTTAAACCATCAGCAATCGTGTCGATTCATACACGCATTAATTATAAACATTTGATTTGAAGCTTTAGTTATGCCTAATAATATCAAGTATTGTTCCCACGGTGTGCCGATAAAAGCTGCTTTGTTGTATGTTGTGTTTGAGGTGACGAGCGAAAACCCATCTCGAACGCGTCCATTAACATCTTTATTTCATGTCTATCCTTGATACATCAGTATCTTGCTTTATTATAATAGATAGAACAAGAAAATATGGTCACTAATACAATAATGATTCAAGTGCAAGTCAAATGTTCTTGGAAATGTTGCGATTTTGTTTTATAATTACCTGGGAAAGTTAACGCCTTCTCACATCGCATCGCATCAAATCTTCACCTATGATGGATGGACGAAGGCATTGATGGAATTAAGTTATCTATACGATCTCTTTGAAGTCTTAACACATCACAACAATGATTTTCATTTTTGTAATTGAACATCAACTACAATATCAAAGAATCAGAGAAAAGCTCTTAACAAAAGCAAAAAGTTAACAAAATGACAGTTTTACTTTGGTGTCCTTTGTAATTTAAAACATTAATTTTTCCATTATTTGTATTGTATTTTATTATCATAAAACACAAAATGATTATAATGAAACAAGTACATGCGACTATTGTTAGTTTAGTATACTTAGTTATCGATTTCACCTGTTGTCCTTTAACAACTTTAACGTCCAACACTAAAACTACAGAGTCGTTCCCAAAATCATTGAATCATGTATGTACACTAATGATCAAAATTTTTGCCAAAATTTTGGCCATAAAAATTTCCGAGTTCGTCCTTACTGCAATAAAACCTTCGAGACGTTAAGGCTCAACGTTGCTTGAAAATTATCGTTCAAGTGTGCCAGAACTTATGATCATTACTGTACTTATTGCTTCATGGATTAAAACGTGAGTGGAAACACTCTGTATAATTGCGTTAATTGTAATGTGACGATATATGAATAAACGCGCGCGGCAACGAGCACGAAGGACGATGTAAACACGTCGTGCACGGTTGCAGGTTGCAGGATATGTCAACGATAAGGAAAAGGACAAAGAAAAATGTAATCAATTCCTTCCCATGTTTATGTTGTTAGTATGTGCCGGAACGTGCGGGTGCTTAATAATCCCCATCACAAACAGTATACTATACGTAGTTAGTTTGCGCATTAGACTACTTTTATATACAGGGTGTTCCTAACCTAACCTATATTTCCCATTAACCTAATTTTATTTTACCGACAGAAACGAAAACGAGTAGAAATTTAAAAAGAAAAATTTACACCTTGTATGTGATAGTTGTCCACTTCACGTTATTAATTTGTGTTTGCCACATTCATTGTAGTTTGCAGTGAGTAGCAATAAGTTTCAGTAGTTGTAACCTATGTGCGTCGATGACGCGTCGCACCGCATTTGATAATGATTTTATTAAAGGAATAGATAACAAATCAGAACTTAATTTTTATTTGTGAATAAAAATTGAAAACGAAAACGGAAACACTTTATTGTAATTGTCGCGTCGCGCCGGGTAGGAAACTAATTGAAAAATTGAATCATCACGCGACAATCGCGACATTCTCATCGCGCCGACAACCAAACAACTGGACGGACCTGCGACAACAAACTTTGAACGTGACAAACCAACGTCACAAAATGTGATTTTCGTGTTTCGCTATTATTTCCTCCAGCGGTTTTTTTTATAACTCGGGACTCAGGCAAGTACTACACATTTTTTCACTAATTCACTCGTAATTTTTTAGTGTCTTGATTAGTTTAGTATATCTGGCCTTGAATTCAAACATTAAATGCTAAATTGATAACGTGCGCGTTGGTTGCACTAATGTGATGGTAATGTATGTATGTTTGTATTCGGGGGACCCATTATGTAGAATTCGGACGGGGAATTCGTTATTGTAACTTAAACATGCTTTAACTTACTTATTGACATTGTAACATTTGTTTGTCGACGGTTTACTCAGGCGAACCGAGTCAACCGGCAAAAACGTAAAATTATCGTACAAAACACAAAAATTTGATAAATCCATATTTGTGATTAGTGCGATGAGGATACAATCTAAAACTATTTATCAAATATTTACCTCCAACGTCATCGAAGGTGATAGGAAGATACTTAGAGCAAGTCAAATACTAACGCGCTAATTGAATTAGTTCAGTAAATTTAGTTTCGAACAACAACCCAATTTCTGACTTAAAATCACATTAAACTGTGATAATTTTAAATATTTAAAAAAGTTGCGACATAATAGCAAGTTTGTTTCTGTTATCTTGCTTGGGTGAGTTATAAAGATAATTCTTTAAGGCATAAGGTGCGTCCCGTGCGTCAAATGTTTCACTGATTAAAAAATTAAACCAAATTGAATTTGCAGGTACAATGACATGTCACACACAGACAACAACGAAAACACTTGATAAAACATCATCACTATCGGAGCATCAACCGTGGCTATGGACGAATTCAAAGATACTGTTGCTATTCCGCCGCCTGCCCAAATCAACGCAGTCCGTCCTAAAGCGGTCCACAATGTCCTGTATCCTGCTAACCGGCTTCCTGCTGATACTGCACGGCGGGCCGCAATTCCTCCTCCTCACGACCCTCCTAGCGCAATTGCAATGCTTCAAGGAAATCATCGCCATCCCCTACAACAAGTACGAAATACACAAAACGCCCGACTTCAAACACATCACCAACTATTTCCTGCTGGTGGCGCTCCTGTATTTCTGGTGTGACAACCTCCTCATCTACCATCATCCTTACGTGAACGTCAGCAACCTGGCACACTTTGCCGCCAACTACTATCGCTTCATTTGTTTCTGTTTCTACATTGTTGGCGTCGTGTGGTTCGTGTGGAACTTGCAGCGCAGATACTTCCGCAAACAATTCGGGCTGCTGGCCTGGACGCATGTGATTCTACTCATCGTCGTCGCACAATCCTGCCTCATCACAAAGACCATATTCCAAGGAACTATCTGGTTCATTATCTGCGTGACGACAATCACCAGCAACGATATCATGGCGTACATTTGCGGTAAGCTGTTCGGCCGCACGCCCCTGATCGCCCTGTCGCCGAAGAAAACCTGGGAGGGCTTCATCGGCGCGGGCATCTTCACCGTCGTCATTAGCTGCACGGTCAGCTATCTGCTCGTCGACAAGGAGCACTTTATTTGTCCCGTCGAGTACAAGCAAGTCGACGGCGAGATTGTCCGGATGACACACTGTGCACCCGATCAAATATTCCTTCTCGCCCCGTATGAACTCGTTGGGCGCACTTGGTTGCTGTATCCGATCGTCGTGCACACACTTTGTTTGGCGATTTTCGGCAGTGTCGTCGCGCCGTTCGGCGGCTTCTTCGCGTCGGGATTCAAGCGCGCTTGCAATATCAAAGACTTTGGCGATTCGCTGCCCGGACATGGCGGCATCATGGACCGATTCGACTGCCAACTCGTGATGATTGTGTTTTTGAATGTTTATATTAGTACGTTTGTCGGCAGGCCGCAGGACGAGCGCAATATCACACAGAAACTATTTCAAAGGATTATGAACATGACGCATGCGCAACAGGTCGAACTGTTTCATCTACTTCGTGATAATTTAAACTTGTAATCCTGAATTGAAGAATTGTTTTGTTCAAATTGAGGTTTCGTGTGGTTTGAAGCGCACTATGTGATATTTATCAACGATATTATTTTTTATGTATACTTAGGGATATTTTTGAGTTAAATTGTTGAGGTTATGAGAAATAAAAATTAAAAGTGTATTTATGTAACTTTAATTGCACGAATGTTAATGTAGGCAGACGAGAAGACAAATTGGCATGCAAGATGCCCACCGGGAATAACGATATAACTTTATAATTAAGTGCTTAATTATTCAGCTATAATTGAAGAGTGCGTGCGCGCGCACGTTTAATTTGATTTAATGCAAATTGTGATTGGTCGTGCCAGGTTTGCATGCATTAAATGCTCTTTGCCTGTGCGCTTATTAAATTACCCAACGCAACTACAAGGAAAAATCAAAAGTGAACCAGTTATGCGCGCAATTATTCCACTGTGTCGCTGCCTAACCACACCTAACCTAAAAAGTTCAGTAGTTGAGCTTTTTTGTACACATTACATCGGTGATCAGTTCGGTAGCAAGCACGTATTCGTATCGATTAAATCAATCATTCGACACGTCGTCTCTGCCGGCGTTAATTGTTTAAACTTGCTTCGCTGCTGCTGTACGACGTCTGTTTTGACAAGCTTAGTGTGGCATGATGACATCCATCATCACTCTCGAATGTATTCGTGATGGTTTTCGATGATTTAACGCCCAAACAAAGTGCACACCACCACACCAACAACAACACTTCTCAGTTGAACGCTTACAAAAACAATTCAAAGTTAACTTTTTGCCTTTAGATTTTTTTTGTTGGGAAAAAATGTGTGGACAATTTCTAATTGTCTCTTTCATTATGAAATGATTTCCTCCTTACCGAGTGTTTTTCTAGCCTTTCGCCTGTGTTATTGCTTGATCTTGATGTGCGTTCAAGTTGAAGCGTTTTTTGGTCATTTATCATTTCGTTCCGTTGCAATTGGTCGTTTTTATAGAAACTCAACTCTTGCGCTGTGTTCATCAATTTGTCGTTAGCCTCACCGTCCGTTTTTTCATCATCTTCATCGCTGATGTTTTTGTGCAATGTTTGGACGTTTAAGGCGAGTTAATAAATTTCAGAGTTTATGATTATTGCCCCACAACTACCACAAACGCACAGACTTGAAACGGACGTTCTCAGCGCAAAGGAATTGAAATTAATAGCCTAATCTCGCCTGGACACCCTTTATTCGCTTACACTTACGACTTACACCCTTTGAGGTTAAGTTCTTGACGATTGCCTTCAGCGGTCCGGCTCTTTCTCATTCATATCAGAGAAAATGTATATTAATAAAAGTGTCTTCATTCTTCGCGCAGCAACATCAGCAAGTCATCACCGTGTTGCGAAATGTTTGCAACAGCAAGTCGGCCGAATTGAGTAATAATCAAAAGCGACGCATTTCGAGTCATCAATCAAATCTACATGCACAAAGTGCGCGCGGTTCAAGATTGAGATAATGTTTCTGTCATCGTTGCGAGCTGGTCGCCGGTCAACCGGGCATCAAATCAAAATGTAATTGTTGAGTTTATTTAATATGCGCGCACTGATTTCGCCCGTAGGAATGTTGTGGAGGAAACAAAGCGTAAATATAATGTTTGAAATCAGATTACATGGAGACGTGGCAGGCAATGTGCATGAGTGTACAATAGGTGGTCTCTTCATTGAGTCATTAGACCGTTGCGAAATTCAACAGCGCACCTCTAATGATAAGGTATTGTGTGCGGTCCCCGCCTGCACTGCCTTCTGGTGCTCTGCACCATAACTAATATGGCGTACAATTCTAACCCTCAACTTTACAACGTAAATTTACCCAAAAAAAGGCAAAAAAATTGTCGGAGTTGAGTTGAAACAATGAAATGAAAATTGGTTGACATAATAGCCCCACTTCCAAGCAACTATTGCGAATTGTCCCCGCCTTTGTCACCACAAAGCCGCCCCACCACCTCCTCCTCCACTATTTTAACCTAACATTCATCGCGCAAAGAGTCAAGATAATGAAAATGAAATGTTGATAAGATTATGTCATTTGTCAGTTGCACAAAGCATAGATGGGAAAAGATTGAAATGCATTAGGTAATTGTCAGTCAGTTGAATGGTTTGCGATATGTGGAAACAACCCCTCCAAAAAAGCAGCGCGCACTTTTCATTAGCGTTCGCCGTCTCTTTCCATCGTCCACGTCCTCTCATCAGCAGCATCCACGGCGGCATCCAAAACGTAGCGTAGTTAGTTAGAGCTGCTGATGTAGTTCAACATCAAAGACGCGACTCATCTAAGCAAATGTGCGTTGTGTGTCGAAATCAGAAATCACACTTCCTGAAGCCTCAAGTGTTTGCTGCGCACATCAAATGGTATCCTCGTCGTCCTCCCCGGCATCAACGCAGCATCACTACCAGTCCGCATCGAGACTTCGAGAGCGCTCTGCGACAACAACGACAACTGGTACTTATTAGACTCTGCGAGAGCGCTTTTAGCGGGAAATTGCACTTTTCGGGTAGTTGTTGCACACGAGGTGATTGTCGAATTGGAAAGGTAAAAGGAAGTTCTTGTGAATGCGCGCTGCGCACGCGTCCCACCGTCGACGAATAAACGCGCAATACGAAGAGGTGCGTGCTCGCCTGCTTCGACTCTTCGTGGTAACCGCCGTCGTCAGAGTGCCGAGGCCGATGATTTCCTTTTGATCCTGTTTTCTCTTCTCTTTATGCTCACTTATTCTCAGTGTCATCATTTTTCACAACGCCGCCGGCTTTCGCCAACAACAACAAGAACAACAAAGTGACCAAAAAATGTGCGCCTCCAGTGACAAAGTGAAAAAATGACTCGAGGATAATGTGATTGTTGTTAGTGTGAGGAAATTGAGGAAACGCGCTTATCGGTGCAATGAACAATGATCAGAATTGCATGGATCGCAAGCGTTCTACTTGTTTATTTATTCGAAAAACGGTAAGTCAACTAACTTACATCATCATAAAAACAAAACTAATTTCCTCATTGTCAGTAGTCATCAATTTTGTTAATCGTCTATACATACAATCGTAAAGCAAGAGTTAAAAGTTTTTGCCCTGGTGCAGTGATTCGATTTAAGTCAATGTTTTGAATAATTATTCATAGATTAAACATTAAATTTTCGCGTAAAGTTTTTCATCGACTCGCGTTATTCAAATGGCATCATTTCAATCGTTGTTCTACTAATCTGCAAATCAACGTGTGCCAACATGCAACGCGGGTTGAGAAGCACATGGAGAAAAGCAAGAAGGCGAATTGAAGAAATTACAACTGACATCGAGGAACGCGCGCGATCAATCTCGTCATCAGTCAATTGTCAAGTGCGCGCACTTTGCAAACTCGTGAATAAATTTACCTGCGAGTACATATACACATCGGGCGTCATTATCAATCTCAATTTGACCAAACTACTGCACCTTGCTGATGTTTGATGCTTGAATAAATCTTCCTTCGTTCGCTCTCGCTTGCTGACGACGATTCAGACGATTTTCGAGCAAGGACATGTGAAGCAGTCGACGGTCGTGTTCCCAAAAATATTTCGAATAGTTTGAATTCTAACGTATTAAGAGTTGATTTGATTCGAATTAAAAATGTTCCGCTCGCATTTTATTCGTGGAATTAACCTAAGCGGCGTTTTTTTGCGCAAGGTGACGAAACCAATGTACTTTAATGTAAAACGCGAATTTCGTCTTTTAACTTGCAATTGAACTCAAGCTCAAACTGCTCAAGTGCTTATCAAATAAATCCATCACGATCACGAATATTTCTATAAATTACACGAGACAAGATGTGTCGTCTCGAATCGTCCTTTTTCTCATCTGATCGAGAAAAAGCCCCAAAGAATGCGTTATCGTCTATGATCTTGACGTATTTCTAGTCAAGTAGCACTTCTTGACTTCTTCCAAACCTACGTTAAAGAAAACCATCAGCAAGGCAACGCGTAATTTATGAAAGTTATTAACTTGAAACTTCCAAATACCAGCACATCACAAGACGATTATGCAATTAGTTGAAATAACCTAGCCTAAATCAAACCAGTGTTCTTCTAATGCTCGAACAAACACATCAGATATATCAAGCACTCGATTCTAATCAGTAATCATCGTATTGTCGCGCACATTTATACGCAGTTCGAATAGTTTCCCACGGATTTCACATCTGATGAACACTTGTTTGATGCAGAGTCCTGGCTAAAGTCTCCACGTACAGTCAGCAAATGGCGATTTTGCAATCGACGCTGCCCATTCCAGCAGTTGACGCAACCATCTGCAGGACGATTCCAGGACTCTCCAAAACGCAAATGTCGCTGTGTGCGCGCCAGCCGGATGTGACAGTTGTGGCGCTGCAAGGCCTACAAGACGCACTCCAAGAATGCCAGCATCAGTTCCAGGGACATCGCTGGAACTGCTCTAATTTGGCGCACAAACAAAACATCTACTCCAATTCGTTGCTGCAGAAAGGTAACAGTGGCAATTAGATATTTGCAAACACAAATCAATAGAATTGTGTAGAAACCAGGTGTCAACGCTGTAGGTAACCGAAGCAAACCGATCGAGCACACAATGGGCATTAAGGGGCATCGATGACAGCTTCATTTCTCCCATTGCTCGCACTCACTCGGAAGGTTCTTGTAGTTCTTTTCATAATCGTTCATGCCAACCGAATGAGCTTTGCATTATGAGCTATTATAGAGATGTTTAGTACGCGCACAGCCAGATAAAAACGATTCATTGTCCGCGCTGGTCTTGGGCCACTGGGCCACTATAGCCACCCTTTTCCCTCACCGTTAGTCTGATACCAATTTCAAATGCACCGTGACTAATACGACTGCTTTCCTTTCACAAATCTTACAAATCTGACAAAAACCTCCAGCGAACTTCACAGTTACCACGAATCGCATTAACAAACATTAGATGCGCGTACCATCTTGACTCGAAACTATATCTTGCTGCTTGTCAATGTTTCTTGAGCTCCGGAACGAAATTTATTTCGAAAAACATCGCATTCTTTGAAGACATTTTTATTTAATTTCAAGACTTGAACGCACGCGACATCTATGTTTAGATTGATGAATTAAGTTAACCTTTGAGTTTTTTAAGAATTTCAAGTAAAATGAGATAACGGATAAATCACTCTACAAAGCAACATTTCTCTCGACTTGAAACTGAAACTAATTATAAGAGAAAACTTAATGACACGTAAACGCAAGACGCAAGGCAAGTCACATTCAGTTATTAACATCTATTGCTATAATCCGATAATATTCGCAGAGAAAGAGTTTGCGAGATTTTTATTGTTTGAATACTTTTCCGCTCGCTTTTCCATCATGCATCAGTAGCTATAGATAAGTAGTAATAAGGTGCGCATACGTGTAACATTAAATAAATAACACAGCGCATGCAAATTGGCCGGCGCGCAGATGCTTTTCTTATTATTTGTTGAGTATAGTTGAATTTATTATACGCGCAATAAATAAAATGGCAAATTATAGTGTCAGCTCGTTGGAATTGCGCTAAAATTATTAACTGTTAAAACAACAGCAGCGCACATTTCTATAATGATTAATTAAGCGCGCAATAAATATCGCGAAAAATCGCGCAAACACTTATGCAAATTGTACACCTGATGATTTATCCGCGAAAGCGCTCGGAGCGATGGGAAATGAACAATTAACTTGATTCGACCGTCATAATTGCGTTTCTATAACTTTATGTAGGTACGCGCAGGGCCGGGTTAACCACAAGGCCAACATAGGCGATCGCCTAAGGCGCTTGAAAATAAAGTGCAACTTAATAGACAAAGCTTGCTAAGCGTACGCCATCTAGGTGGCCATTATTATAACCCTTCAGATATAGCAAATTCCAATTTTACAATTACTCCAACAGTCGATTTCGTCCATTTAAATAATTTTTATATCTTTATCTTTCTCAAATCAGATTATTCCATATGGAATGGTCGTAAATCAAAATATACATTCCTAAACAATATTTTCTTCGACAAGCTTCTGAATTTGTGCTATATCTGAAGTGTTCCTTGTTTGCTCATTGCTCACCAGGCGCTGCGATCTTAAAAATTTATGTCTATCAGTGGCGATGTCTGTCGCGCTCTATACATCATTTTTTTTAAGAATGCAGTAGTTAGCGCCACCGTCGCCAATGTAATTCAAATGCAAATATTCACATCAAGTTGGCGAAATTACTGCATTCTTAACAAAAATGGAGATTAGTAGCGAGCTCAATGTGCCGATTTTTCAAAATTTTCCGTTTCTGTCAAATCACTTGCTATATGGCGTCCTATCTTATAATTATTGTGCATTTTAATACGAATTTATACGATACACGAATCTGTACACGAGATGGCATGCATTACCACGCTAAGGCAGCTAAATTGAATTTTATTTTGAATTTGATCGGTTATTTAGTTAGATGATCACTTGATTTTTAATAAAACGTTAGTGCCAAATTTTCGTATCTGTTTAAGCTAATATCAGTTTCATCCCCGCGTCACGAGAGGCGCCACCCAACGTGCGGCCGAAACGTTCAGAGCGGAACACGTTTTGGGATCGGTTGACTTATAGGTCGCCATTTCTGCATTTAGCCTAGGGCGCTTCGATCGTTTAACCCGGCCCTGGATACACGCAACGCGCGTCTTGCACGTTGATTTATTTGATTTGATCTAATAGAAAATAACAAGAACATGATGCTGATGTTGATGATGAAAATAGGAAAAAATGAAAATGTAAATGCGTACAGATTTAAACACGGATAAAGCATGTTAACGTGCGTTGTTTCTTTCGCATGCGGCAATCGAATTGGAAAGGCAAACTGGCATTAAAAAGATTATCGTTTTCATGTTCATGTTTGTTCGCGTACAGTGCGTATGTACTTATAGACAGACATGCCGAAGACACATGTAACAACAAACGAGCGCTCATTGCAATAAGGAATAAGATGCTTGATGCGCGATGCGTGCGTTGAATTATCAAAATCAAAGTTGCCTACAATACTCGTCGTAAAATTGCCAGCCGCTTGCCTTTTGCGTATGATCATGTTATACTTACAATGCTCGCGATATATGGCTTCTTTTTCTGCATCTCCTCGTTGCTTGCATTGATGCCTGATGCGAGCTACTAATTATTCAGACCACCATCGCACTAAATACGAAATTGTGCGTTAATTCAATTAAAAGCAAGCGAAATTAATCACACAATTAAGCAACGCAACGATTCTAGGAATCTTTCAAATTCACGCGAACGTGAATTTCTTGGATATATTTGCAGATTCCTCGAATTTATGCAACTTCCGCGCTGCTGTCGTTTTTGCGCGTTTGAATCGAATTCTCGTTAAAGGCTCAAACCGCACAAGACGGCGATTATCGCGCACGATTTTTAAAATTGTAATTAAAGTCAAACGCGATCGCGGTGCATAACTATGTATAAATGCGTATAAAAAGCGTTCACTTGCTGGCTTATTGCAATTGCTCTGCTTCTGCTTGTTTGCTCGTCTCGATGATAAGAACTTGCAACTTGTCCAGCTCAGCTCCAGCTAAAGCAACAACATGATGGCATGATGTGATCTGGCAGTTAAAAATGCCATTTACGTACGCGTAGACAATTAGATAATCAGTGCTGGTGGTCGTCGACCATTCATTTCAACCATTTCATTATCTCCCTTTGCAGAGAAATCCCAGCGCAACCCAAATATGTCCTTCTCTTTTTTCCACACCACATCATCAACAATTCCTAATTCAATTGCAATTATACAATTAGATTTGAAATTGAAATCACTTGCATGGACGCATTTGGCATTATTTGTGTGTGTTTGCAGGATATCGAGAGACAGCATTCGCGTACGCGCTGTCGGCGGCTGGTGCCACAATCGCAGTTGCGCGCGCCTGCAGCCAGGGGCGGCTGATGAACTGCGGTTGCGATCATCGCAACTATCGCATGAAGATCGCAACGGACACCCCATGGAAATGGGGCGGTTGTTCGCACAATCTGCAATACGGTGTCAAGTTCACGCGCGCTTTGTTGGACAATCGCGATAACGCTTTCGATTTGCAATCGAGAGTGAATTCGCACAACAATCAGGTTGGACGCAGTGTAAGTCAATGTTTTGGTAAACCAAATGCGGGAATAATAGAAACGTTAGTGCATGGAAACATCAAAGGTGGTTCGACTTTCATCTCGCTGCTTTTATCTGCGACGTGCAGAAAACGGCTTATCGGTTAAGTGCGCGCGGCTTATTCATTCCGCAAGTCTCGGTCTCGCATTCTCGTATTATGAGTTTTGTTTGATGATTCCATGCTTGGCGTCTACTTCCCATTCATTCACTTTGTTGCTCGTCGCTTTATCCTTTTATATAAAAGCGCACACCACGCCGAGCGATTTTCCTGTGTTGATAAACGTCGAAACGAATCGTTAAAATAGACATACCTATCTTACAGTTAGATGAAAAGTTTTTGGCTTTGTTTGGCGAGAGATTTCCATTCAGATGCAGGCTTCAAAGTAAAGCTTTGCGATTACGATTAACGTTTAAACGACTTTCACAATAGCACGTCTAATATTCTCTTTTCCGTTTATTTGCTTTGATTACCCTGATTATTTTCATTAAAAACACCTTTTCCAACTGAAATTCAGACTGCGTCAATTGAAATTCCGAATTTTCAAATGATATTCAACAATTCAATGAACGTTAATTGAAATTCAGAGTTATCAAATGAAATCTTAACCGTTTGTTCACTTGCACCTTTTCCAGATGAAATGCTGTGTGCGTTAATTGAATTGAAATTCAGTATTTTCAAATGAAATTTTAAAATAATCATTTGAAATTCCGAGTATAGGTTATAGGTATAGGTTAATTTAAGGAAGTATCAATTGAAATTCCTAGTTTTAAAATGAAATCCAGAACGCGAAAATCATTTTTATCATCAAATGAAATTCATTTGTTAATTCAAATTCAGAAAGTTTCATTTGAAATTCACTATCGTTAATTGAAATTCAGAAATCCCACATTTTGGGAATTTCAATTAATCCTTGCTGAATTTCATATAGAATATTGGAATTTCAATAGTAGATTCCTGAACTTCACTGGACATTTTTTGATTTTCATCGGAATAATAGGAATTAATGGCTGCTGAATTTCAGTTAAAAACTGAAAATTTCAGGATTTTTTTTATTTTTCGTAGTTGGAAATAAAATTAAATAAATGGTGTGGTCACCACATGACTTCGTGGTCATAGACAGGTAATGATTGGATTTTCAAATTTCTGAGGCAACAACTGGCAACTGCGACAACGAGCGAAGCGAGTCGTAGCCCACAATGGACACAGGGATGCATAGTTATGTTGTTATGGTTGCCATGGTTACGTCTACAGCATTCAATAATAATGCGAACATTTAAATTGAAAATTGCAAATTTGAC
>JARJDT010027880.1:0-15083 GCA_030264655.1 Leptusa sp. GC000079 | reverse complement strand
GCAATTTCTAGCGCCATCTTAACGTTCGCGTACCAACTAGTACCCCAAGTCACATCTATGCTTGCTCCCTAGTGAAACGCCAATTTCATAGCCTACTGGCTCCAAATGTATAAACTGCGTGCCCACATGCACAAACATGCGACACGCAAAAGAAGTTTCGAAAATTCCGACTAATTTAAATATTGTTTGTTGCAGACATGATGGGATTGAAACGTAAAAAATGACCTCTCTGCGCGCATAAAAATGACACAAACAACCATGCAACACTTCACTCTCACTCGGCGCCACGTGTCTTCGTCGTCCATCATCATTCCAAAGCTCGCCCGCCACCATGATGGATGCCAACAAAACGCGCCACCTGACTGCGTCCACTGAAGCTTCGAACGCGAGCATCATCACGATGGATATATTCAACAACACCACATCGACAATCTTCCTGTCTGATGTGGACTTCCCCCTCGATTTTGCCCGTTCGCTTGATGTGAACGTGAGCAGCTGCCGTGAGTCCGAGAGCCAAACCACCGAATTCTACCGGTTCATAACCAACGGCATCCTCTTGAACCTCATCGGCTTATTGGGCATCTTGGGGAACGTAATCTCGATGATTATTTTATCGCGTCCGCAAATGCGCTCCTCCATCAATTACATATTGATAGGTTTGGCGCGCGTCGACACCGTCTTGATCATCACCAGCATCCTCCTCTTCGGGATACCTGGCATTTATCCCTATACGAGTCTCATGTTTAACTATTTCTACAATGTGTACCCGCACATTGTGCCCGTCGTGTATCCTATGGCGACCGCCGTGCAGACCGCATCCGTCTATCTCACCTTAATGGTCTCCCTGGATCGCTTCGTCGCCGTCTGCCATCCGCTAAAATCGCGCTCGTTGTGTACGTACGGCCGTGCACGCATCTACGTCATCTGCATCACCGTCTTCTCGGTGTTGTACAACATGCCCAGGTTGTGGGAAGCGACCATCATTGCGCAATGGGACGAAGAATTCAACACAACTATTTATTGCGCGCGGCCGACACAGTTGCGTTACAATGAGACGTACCTCACCGTGTACATTCATTGGTGTTACCTGATCTTCATCTATCTCATACCGTTCTCCAGTCTTGCGGTGCTTAACGTCGCGATTTATCGACAGGTGCGTAAGGCAAACCGCGAACGCGCGCGCTTATCACGTCTGCAGCGCCGCGAGATCGGTCTGGCGACAATGCTCATGTGTGTGGTGCTCGTGTTCTTCGCCTGCAATGTCCTACCGCTGGTGATCAACATTTTCGAATCGTTTGATATTGAAATTGACGGAGATATCCTAGATCGCATGATCAAGACAAGCAACTTACTCGTGACGATAAACTCGAGTGTGAATTTTATCATTTATGTGATTTTCGGCGAGAAGTTCAAGCGGCTGTTTCTGATGCTTTTTTGCAGCCATGGCCTCTTTGGCTTGTCGGGTAGAGACTCGCCAGATGGTGCTACGCACGATGACAGTTTCATGTCAAATGGCGACCGCACCAGTTTGAGGTTAAATCGGCAGAATACGACGATGAGTCGCAACGGCGTGTGTATGGTGCGCGTGAACGGGACCAGTGTGCGGGATACTTCCGGTCGGCGGATACGGGCGCCCAGTCCCGGACCGTGCGTTTATTATCCGGGACGTGATTCGGGCAGCGGGCGAGCGAAAGAGTTTGCTAGTGCTTATACCACGCAAACTTCGCTCGGGGTTAGTAGTAGCACGAGCAATGGAAACGGATGCGATTGGGGCAGCGGCGATGGTGATGCTGATGAGCGACAACATCAGAATGGTCATCAGAATCACGCACATGGACATATCTCTAGTGAATTCTAGATTTGTAGCAAATTTAGGGTTTAGGAACGACGGAATGATAAGCAGGACCAAATCTAGTCAACTTTATTTACAATGTATGTATAGAGGATATCAGAAAATAAAAAGTTAGGTTATAAAGGGCAGCTACTGCCATCTATGATGTGGCTCAACAACTCATTTGACATTTATGATGACATTAGGTTGACAGGAAATGTTGCGCGAAATCAGGCTTTTAACCTAAAAAATCAGTTTAAAACTTTTCCAAATCATGTAAATGCTGGAAAACAAAACAAAAGTAGGCTTTTAATTAAATTCTACTCGTATGGTATGCTTGATAGGTATGCACAACATGTTTGGCTTCAATTTAAACGCATTCTTTTCGCTCTTTTCTACCGAAATACACTTAAATAGCTTGGCTTTGGCTTGAGAGAGACTGTTATTTCAAGAGACTCGCAGGTATACGAATACAATTAGCCTTTTTCAAATAGCCAAAACTGCAGTTGAAACAAAAGACGAGTTCAAGAAAACTAAAACTAAAGTTTATTCATAACATAGTTCATCACACAGGGTATCATTAACTTTAAAGAGTTTAATTAAAGTAAAGGACTAAAATATTAGTAGATGAGCATTTTAATTAAGAAATAAGTCAATGTTGATGTCACCAATTTCTTGATCAATCACAATCATTAATTACATAAAATGTTAAAAATATATCATAACCTACATTAAGGACTATTGGCGAACTGTTAACTGAAACCCAAACTGTTGAAACTATAGCAACGCAGATGGCGGAAATCCGAAATCTGAGCTCAACTAAAATAACTCAATTCTAAACTCAAGTTTAAACAACAGCCACGCTTCAACCGACGCTCTCTCTCTCTCTTTACTTTACATAACTTTGTGTAACATTTACTTATTGTAGAAACTTGTATGTTCCCAAAGTCATTGTCTCATATTATTGTCCATTGGCTATGGGACTAGGACAATTTATTATCTTTGTATCCGCTTCGATAACTTACTGCTTGTACCAACTTCACATGTTTGAATTTGAAATACCGCAATTTCCAAAATCAAATTATCTAATTACTAGCATATAATACAAGGACAAAGAGCAAACTGATTTAATTGCTAAATTTGTTATGATGTTAAGCAGATCAAAACTAATGTTATTAATATTGGCAGAATCAATTATATGTAATTAATTACAATTACACATATTAATCAATCAATAATCATTACCATTATTGTTATTGAATGGGGAAACCGAAGCGCTCTATCTTCATCTCTGTCTCTTGTCTTGTAAATGTGAACTTTGAACGCGTCCATATTTGTATATTGTACATACACACATAACCTAAAATCTACATATACATCTCTCAGAATCATCAATTACTTAACAAATTATTTTTGAACTTTCTTTATAAATTAAATGATGGGCTCAATTTTCTTTTTTAATGTTGATTGATTTAAAACAGTTCCTTAATTGTTATTTAATTTATTTAAACTGATAATGTAATGTAAAAAAAATTAGAAGACATTGTAAATATTCATAATTTAGTAATTAATAATTTATCAGAATAATATGACATTAGATATCTATAGGTATAAATAGATAGAAAGAAAGATGAATAGGTAGTAACATTTTGGAATTATGGAAAGACGTTGAAGGTTGAAGAAAATGACTTATATTATTAATAAAAATAAAACTTAAAATCCATTTATTTAACTGTGTTTTAATTGCTTCCTATTGACCAATTTTGATTGATATTGATTGATATTTCAAGTCTCAATAGGACAAGCACACATTCGATGACATCAAAAGTTGCGCAAGCTTCCGAGTGAACCGTGAAAGGTAAGTTAAGCATGATTGTGATTGATGTTTGATTTCGGATGTTAATAATGTTGTATTGGTTTAGGTTATGTATTCAGAGCGGTTGCGAAATGTGTGGTTATATCAACTGTAAATTAATCAACGGCGCGTAATTATTTCCAGATTTCTGCTTTGATGCCTGCCCTCTTGTCCATTACCCGAAATAATATTTATGATGTGAGTAATTATACAAGTCCATCACATATTTTCGAATTTTGTTTCCATCAATTTTATGAATAAATTGCTATAAAAGAATTACTACAAACAAGGCATTAAAATGGTTTAATCATCTTCCTATGGGTGTTCAAAATTAAAAGAATATAAAGAATTCAAAACAAGAAAGAAATTAATTAATTTATTAAATATATTATTTTTATTATGTTATTAGCCTACTATAGACTATAAAAGTCTTTTAAGGTTTCAATTAATAAATTTAAAAAAAAATAAGAGAGATAAATAAAAATAAGGAATGAAACTGTGAAAAAAATCGATTGTTATTTGCATCGTATGCACATTTATCATCTCGTAAAACTTTGTACACACCCTTTCGACGCATTTTTTAGACAAAGTACAAACACAAAACGCATTTCCATTCGCTCGTATATCATTCGTATTCGTCCTTTTATCCTTTTAAAATTTCTGCAATGTATGCGCGTTTTCAGTTGATTTTCGTTTTATCCGTATTTCGTTTTCTTTCAGTTTTTTATCACCAATGTATGTACGGTTGCGCGTCTCGGTTTGTTACTATTTCTTGTTGCAATTGTACTTCTGCCACTGTTGCTATTTCACCATTTCCGTTTTCTGTCCAAGTCCGCACTTGCAGCGAGTTTTTTCGATCAATGTAAAATGTGTAATAGCAACTGAAATACGATATGCTTGGCGAAATTGCATGAAAATATGCGAAGCACTTTCCGATTCCGATAGAAGATAAAGAATGAAAATGCATGCAAATGCAAAAATACTATCGTTATGCATGCATGCATTGTCCTAGTTTCTGCATAACCTCAAAACTGAAGACTGCCAAGAGCAACCACGTGTCTACTATAAAATGTTTATATTTAACTTTAACCTTCATACAAAATAGAAATAAATTTCAGCTTAGTTTTTTTTTTGCTTTTCGTCGATTTTATAGTATTTTATATTTCTTTAGCTTTTTTATACGAAGAGTCTTTATTCCTTTGAGAAATTTTCCACTTTAATACCTGCTTGCAATACTGCGACGAAGAGTGAATAAATAAGCTCATATTTTATGCATTTCCCACAAATTTTATTGAAATTCCGCGAAATAAGGCAATAAATTTAACTGAGCAGCCAACAGCAACAGGAAATATAGGATACAAGGATGACTTAATATGATTTAGGTACTATTGGCATCGACTTTATCCTTACGAATAGTATTACACGGTTGCATTGCAAATCGTATATTAAGACTTTCTTATCTTCATTGCCAATGGAAATTCCCGGAAAAATTTGCAATCGTAAAGTATTAGGGAGTTAGGTTAGGAATAAGAAAAAAACAATGAAAAACTTTGAAGACTCTTATCTGATCCTATCTTATCTTATCTGAGGAAGTGAGAACTGAATCCTGAGCGATTAAATAAGTGCAAAGTGCACTCGTAAATTTCACGCTTTCAGCTCTTCAGCTTCAAACAAATAAACGAAAACCAATTAGGCAAAAAAAAAACTAAAAGATCTAATATGTTTTAGATTAAGTCAAAGAGTATTCCTCTCATTTGGATCTTCACTTTGTCTTGAGTTAATGATTTATTAATTGTTTTCTTTGACTTTGAAGTATAATGTTGATTGCTAAATATGTAATGACGACTTTAATCCTGCCTGCTCCTTGCCTTGCAATCCTTGCATAAAGATGAACGACCTTTTCATCTCCCTGTGGAGTCCTATAAGATGCACTAGACAGACTTAAAACGAACAACGCAAGAACAAAGAAGAAGCATAAGGAAAAGATCAGACCAGACTGTTAAGCCCTTGAGGAAAAAACGCGTGATACGCGTGATGCTGATGAAATTGCATCAGACTAAAGCTGAAGAGTGTGAAGGAGCAAAGACGACAGTCAACAATCTCTCAAAGGACCGAAACATAACCTAAACCTAAACCTAACACTAAAGTAAAGACTACAGGCGTAACTTATATCTTATCTGTCATCCTACATGATCTTTTAATAATCTTTTATCAGTTTCCCTCTTTTACTTTGTTTAGAGAAAAAATATTGTGCTATCAAATGTAAACTTTTATTTTAAGGTTATGTGTTTTTGTGTGTAAAGTGAACGCTAAGTTTAAAGAATTGTCCATTGTCCTGGCGTTTATTTGTATTTGTAGTACCGTTCAACCCTGTTCAACCCTATTGTGAGAGCTGTTAGCAGTTGGAATTGCTGGCAACGAAGCGTACGTGCAGTCACATAATTCCCGCTTTTATTGTGCGAATAATGTGCGAGCAAAAATCTTCTAATAGTACCAGTACGTAGTTTGAGTTAAGTCGACTTTTTTCCACAGCAAAATTCGAATGTCTGTTTCTGTTCAAATTGAACAAAAGAACGACTGCCTTCGCCTTAGCGTTCTTTAACTTGTAAAAATAAAAGTTATGAAAATGGAATAATTCATTTCGGTTCGTGGTTCGTGCAAATCGTGTAGACAGTGCGCATTGGTAATAATAAAGAATAATAAAATAAATTCCGCAGTTCACGACGATTTTCTAACGGTTCAAAGTTTACTAAAAGACTAAAAGTTATTGCGAGCTGAAAGCAAAATGAATAGAAAAGTTTAAAATTCGGCAATTCCGATAAGTATTCGAAATGTACAAGTTTATATCAATAATAACTTTTCACATTTTGTGTAAATCGTAAATCCTAATCTAAAATTCCAAATATCTTGACATTTTTGAAATGCGGAATGATTATTAACGAAAACGAAAAAGTTGCAAACGTCGTGAATGCGAGTATGGACGCAAACGTCAGGTGGTTGTTTGCTCTGAGTGCTTTCATAAATCTTTCAGCGTCCTTTCAACATTTCAACATATTCAGAGAAGCAATATCCCCGTTTGAGTGTTTATTGGATTATTACCCCATTAACCCCATCAAGAGCAACAATCGCCATTAGCATTAATCGATGTGATTGGGTCCTAACCTTAAATAAATTGGTCTAGCAGTCTATACATTCAATGAAAGTAAAATAACGCAGGAACGCAGTCAAACATTAACTGATTAACGCCAAACATAAAACATCACTGCTTCAATGGTCATAGTCAGAATGATTTATTAAATGTTAAATAATGGATAAAACGAATTTAAGGGTGAGCAAAACTATTTTAAGGAGAACATTTTGATTTTTATGGAAACATTATTCTACAAGGTGTCTTAAAATGATTGGCATCCTACGAAACTGTGTGAATTTCTCTTACTCGTATTTTAAAAACTAAGGGCTAAAACTACCCTCAAAATTAAAAAAAATTATTTGCTTAATTAAAACAAAAACATTGCTGCTTCAACCTTTTAACAAACATTTTCGTAAACATTTTTTCATGAAGCAAAAACGTTTTTCGTTTCAACAAATAGTTTTTGCTTAAAACAGTTTTGTGCCATAAGTGAAGTTGAATTGTTGAAAATGTTTTGAATGTGTGATGTTTAACATATTAATATTAGAGGATATTAGTGAGAGTGGGTATGAAATTAAGGATTCAAGCAAACGTCGAACGCCTACGCATCACGATCACATCCTGACCTTGATGAAGGCTCGAGGATTCCCGTACTCGACTCCCAGTTTACTCCTTGTCTCTTGCGTTCTCGCTCTCTGGAGCTTAACTTGTACTTGTGGATGTAGGGATGACGTCGTATTTCGTGTATTCATTGCCGGTTGCTGGCGTCACAAGTCCTTCGCTGCTCCTTTGTTATCTCCTCGCTCCTCGACTTTTACATGTCTGGAGTTTAGTCCTGACATGTATGTTGCTAATTTCCATCTGTTTCACTGTTTCTCGTCTGCTCGTCTTTGCAACACAAGAAACAGAGAATGTTTTCTATACTTTTCAACTTTTCTTCAGCATTTACGAAGCGAAGGGAAAATGGAAAAAGCGAAAGCGTCCTGTCTACTTATACTTTCATTCTTACAAGATGTAACAAGTAACAGCATGTAACATGTTCTGTAACTTGAGTAAGAATCTTGATTCTTTATTTTTGATGAGAAACGAGAAAAGTTTTTTGAGAAGAACTTTTACAAATTTCACACTATAGGCAGCCAAGTGTTCGTAATCGTAACCTAACAAAGTTTAAAAGTCTTTCAAAAGTTTAAGTGCAATATAATTAAATGTTAAATGAAATTCTAAGTAGTGCCTATTGCCTAATGGCATGAACTCATCATGAAGAACTAAGAGTTGTCGCAAGATTGGTGATTGCAAAAACTTTATTCATCAATGAATCAAAATCCGTATAAGTAAAGCAAAGCAAACTTGTAACTTGAAAGTCAAAGTTGCAACGCGAAATCGCTTAAAACTCTCGTTGCTCCGTTCGTGTTGTGTCATGTACTGTCGGAATTTCTAAATCACTAAATCCCTAGCTTAAAGCTAGAACATAGTTGCGTCTTGCATCCTCAATCTGCTCTATTCCTGGCGTTTGCTGGTGTTGAATAAATTAATATTGTTTACATAGGAGAGCAACAAGAGCTGCGATTTAATAAAAACTCGGCATCACGTCACGATCACATATTCCACACTCCGCTTTAGAACTTAACCCTAACCCCTAACCCCGAACAGCCTCACCACAAAATGGCGGCCGCGTAGGGTGTTAAACTTTACTTCTTTGCCGGCTTTGCTTTGCTGATCAAATAATCAAAATTTCAAACGATTTTAAGATGAGCGCAGTTAGCCAACTTTAACTTTGGAGCTTAATTTCACGTTTTAACACACAATATTTTACACAATAGCGTAACGTAGATTACTATACATATTCATACACATAAGTTTGAATATGTGGGTTGAGCAAACATATTTTCTGCATGCAAAGTGGTTAATGAGTGAATACCGCAACGCAACATTGTAATGTAAAGTGTGTAAAGATACCAACACCAAGCACCAAGCATTAGGCAAACAGACACGCGGGACTAAAAAGGATCTTCATAATAATCATCATGTAGATTTACCCGCGTTATCCGTTAGCCGGTACAATAGCGCACAGGCACACAAAACATGATGTTATACTTTGTTATTAGAATCAGAATCGTTACGCTTTGATGGGGATGATTAATTACACCAATTTATTATTTTACTTTTTTTGCTAATGCATAAGAACAGGGATTTTCTTCATTTTTCACCACGTTGCACGAAACCGATAAAGAATAAAATCGAATATGTCAATTTTCAATTTGATGAGCCGTTTTCCCAATATTAATCATTGTAAATTTTACTTCTTTAAACATTTAAAATTTATTTTACAAAATATTTTGAATTTTTTGAATACAGCAAATTTATTTTCAATTTCCAATTAAATTTTATACGAAAAACATTTCAGACAAAAAACGGTAAATTGAAAAATTGCATTTGGAAAGCAATTTCACTTTTTGCCGATGAAAAAATAGGGATTTTCTTAATTTTTCATCACATATTGCACGAAAACGACAAAAACGTCAATTTTCAATTTGATGTTTTTCCTATTATTCATTGTAAATTTTTCTTCAAACATATGAAATATGTTTTATAAAATTATTTACAAATTTTAATTACAGCAATTTTATTTCGATTTTTGTTTTCCAATTAAATTTTACACGAAAAACATTTCAGGAAAGTATAACTGATGTACTTTAAAGAATGCATTTGCAATGTAATTTTACCAAAATACCGAAATGTAATTGGAAACTGTATGGAAACTTATTCAAATGTGCCCAGTGCGTAATTTTAATATTCATTAATGTAACATGTAACTGATGGGAACCGAACGAGGCGGCAACCTTGGCAAATCCTGAAACATACGTGGAAAGTTCCGAACTCGAATTTAAAGGTAAAGTGAAACCAGAAAGTGTTAATTTCACCACTTTCAGAGTTGCCAACGCTTTAGTCTTTAGTTAGTTAGTTCCGAATCCAATATTGGTCCCTCTCCAGTAATCACTTTTATCCTTTTCCTGCAGTCCTGCTATCCGGTAGCAACAGCACGACACAAGGCCGTCTGCAATTATCCCTCTGATCCCTCTTAAATTACGCAATCAGTGGACCATCGTCCATTATCAGAACCTGAACGAACTAAAGCAATTTTATTGCGACGAAAACACCCAACTTTAATTTAAATCTTAATAGAGTAGTAGTAGCAGTAGAGTGATCAAACAACAGCAAACCGAAAAACTTACTTTCTCAGCTATTAAGCATTACAATGCCATCTTCCATTGAGGCACCAAACTAATCATTTTAGATTATAGGTTTCAGCAATAGTCAAAATTAGTAAATCAAAGAGATGTCGCAAGATGTACCGTTTGTTACAGCGTTACCATGGCAATGGCAATAAATGAACAAACAGCAACCTGTGAAGCATAACATTTTGTAGTTCGGACGCGAGCTGTTGCATTCGCTCGAATCGCTGATGGAAGTGTGTGCGACTGTGAGTGTGTGGTCACTTTAAATGGTGTTTTTTATGCAGCACCCCTCTTGTTCCTTTCCAACAAAACAACTACAGTGACATGAGCAAATGCAGGAAAGGAAAAGGGTGTGTTGCGATTATGGATTCCCTTTGACCTGCAATGCACTCGTCGCAACGCGTTCGTCTAGCTCGAGTGTCTTTCGGTTTCCTATTCAAACGCGCCGTAAAGTGTGCGGCGTGAAAAGTGGAAATTGTACAATTAACATTTTAAAACAGCAGCGCCAAGTAAAGTCTCAGTCGAGTAATTAAAAGCGCACACAACCAACCGCAAGTACGCGCGCGATGCTTGCGAACGAGCGCGATAACGTCACATTCAATAATTGCATTTTTTTTCGAATAATGTAGGTGCACAGCTTAGCTGCAGGTACTCTCGAGCGCGAGACTCACCTCCGAGTTGAAAGTAACTTTTTGTGCCGGCATATTCCACATCAACATTCAAATGCATAATTTTATGCAGAATATGCACGCGTAACATTTAAATCTAAGTGTGTGCATGCTATGCACGGGTTGCTAGCGATTCTGCAAGCAGCAACAGCAACAAACAGAAGCATAGCGGGGGCTTTCGCATTTTCGATACGAATTTCCATTTCCATCATCGACATTACACATTCGCGGCGCGACGACCAAGTAACCAAGTGTATGTAACATATTCATGCAAGCGCACACATCAACTATTAGAAATCCAATTTGACCAAATAAAATCTACTGCCAACTGTGATATGTAATTCCAAAACTAAGTCAATTGTGTTTTGTACAGCACTAAACTATACAAAGAACTAAATACCAATAAGTGAACAGTGAAATACGAACTTGGAACTGGGAGGTATTCATTACGATGAACAATTAAACAGAATTAACACAAAACTCTGATAAGATAAAACAAATAGTAATAGAGCGATATCGAAAAACAATCTTGACTTGAACGCGTGATTTTTCAAAGTCTGAACCAGTGTGCAACAGTATTCAGCTTTGTTCGCGTCATTTTTTCAAAATTCTGAATATGAGTACGATTGATAACGCATTGGAAATGCCGCAATGGAAGCGCGACTTGATAATGCGACGCCGTGCACAACATCGCGATAACGCAACCACCTCGTCGTCGTCGTCAGTCAATAAACAGCTGTCTAGCGAGTCGCTTCACGTTCAATCGAAAACGGTACGGTGTGCTTCGTGCGGTTCTTGCAGCAGCAGCCAGCAAGAGTCATCGTCGGTCGCGCTCGGTTGCCGTCCGCCATTAGGCCATCAACCCAACAACACCAACAATCTTCGGACTGCAAGCAGTAGTGGTGGTAGTGCGTGTTCCCATCGCAACAGGAATCCGTCAACGGCAGCGGCATCGGCAACATCGAACAGTTGTTGCGCGCTCGCGTTCAGTTCATCCTCGCCATCGGCGGTGTGCGAATGCGGTTTGTTGGTGCAACAGCAGTGCAACACGTGTTGTAGCCAGTGCAACAAAATGGTGCATCTGCACAACGACAGCGACTCCTCGGAGGAGCTCGCCTACGGGCCGGGCATCGTGAGCAAGCTGAAGAATCGCTACCTATCGCTCACCCTGCGCGAAACAGTCATCAAGCGGAGGCCCTCAATTCTGCGCAAAGCAACATCGCTGGAGAATCTATTGGATGACGATCAGGAGCATATTAGTGAACGCGACGAACATGACACAAACACAACGAAACTTAAACGCAGTCGACTCTACGAAACGAGAACGAACGGGACAGTTGCCGGATTGAATAATGCAAAGAATGTCCCCGTCCCGGCGAACCGGTATCTGCGTAGCAGCTCGCGAGGCACAATGAAACGGGCGCGCTCGGTCGAAGCGATATCGCGTATCTGGAGCCCGCAGCATCAACCTGATGAACCGGCGACCAACGGCACCGCGCGCCCGAAATCCTTACAGAACGAAGAGGAGTTCACCTTTGCTATTAATCCGATTATTACACCGCGTGTTAATAAACCTAAGCGGATCACGCCGGTGATTACCGAACGGGAGAAACCGCCCGCGGATGTTGTTAAACAAACCAAGAGGATCTTCGAAGCGCGCCCGGAGAGTCGCACTAGGCCACCGCAGCATACCGGCGAGGTGGCCGCCAAGGTCGCCACTTACAAGACGATTATCATTCAAAACAAACACAATAAACCAGCCATCAAACAGAAACCGAACTTGTCCGACGAACATCCACATCTTAACATTCTTAACAATAAAACACGAACCAAACCGACACGTTTAAATTTAAAATCTTCCATCGATGATTCTTCACCGATCTTATCACCTACTATTGTCACAAATGGTAACAGTAATGGCGTTAATGGATTGCCAAACACCTTGCTGCCAAGTCCAATTCCGGACGTCTCAATGGTGAATGATGATGAAGAGAGTCACAAAGCGACGAGTTTGTCAGAAACACCCGATTTGATATTACATTCTAGTCCACAACAGAAACAATACGATCAACTTGTAGAATGTCAAGACTTTTTAGACTTGATGGAAAAACTGGATAAAGCCAACAATGCTGAGTTCCTACATGCTGAAATTGTACACAACAACCTCACCTCGTATGATAATACGAAAACAGGCGCCACTTTTGAGACGAAAGAAACGGTTGTGAAAATGGCGCCACTGTCGCCACCGCCGCCGCCACCAGTGGCCAAAACGGAGCCCTTAACACTAGACATCAACCATTTTACTACCGCAAGCAACAAAACCAGTGCCACAAGTCCAGCGACGATAACGTTGACGAATAATCGTGATCCGGTGCTGGTGCTGTCGCCGCGCGAGATCGAAAAGAACGCTATCAATGCGGCTGTCAGTCCGCCTGTCCTGCAAAAACCGCCAACTGTGCCCAATGTGATAAACAACAAACAGGATGAAAGCCCAAAGCAAGTGGCGCCGAAGGCGAAAACGCGCAAATCGAAGCAAGCGCCCCTGGGCTTGGGGCAGGAACAAAATTGCATTGTTTTTAAATTTACTGATAGGAAAGATGTGCCGGATTATATCGGCAACGATGGCATGAATCGCACACAGACTCGGATTGATATACCCAAGGTAATTGTACACTATTGCGCGTGCGCACTACTCATTGGGACACAGGTGAAATCTGCGATTCTCACACTTTGCAAATTTCGATTTCATCATTCACATTTTCCCACTGCATTTCCACAATTTTCACAATATTTGCTCATCGCGATCACGCACGTTGTGTGCTATCTTACATAATTATTAGAATAATTATTAATTAGCGATTAGAACAATAGTGCCTTATAAGGTAATATTGTGTGGAATTAGCAAAGTTTGTTTTTGAGGTTAGAAACGGTCAGAAACGGATGTTTGATGTTTGTTTTTGAAATTTTCAAGTTTTACCTTTGATGAGTAACAGATTATAAACAATTAGCGCATTAACATGTTACGTTTTGCTGATTCGTGTTGGTTCTGTTGTTGATTCACATGTGCTTGCATGTTGCAATTATTTAATACGTGACTCATCGTTCATCGATAAGTTGACAAAGTTCAATCATTGTTGCGTTTTGTTGTGATTAGTAAATTAGCTTGACGTGTCTTATTTATAGTAATTACACACAGAATTAACATTGTTGATATCAATGACCCCTTGTGGCATGCATGGTGACGATTAAACGCGCGCAACAACTTGTAATAACAATGATAATAATTAGCAAAACGGAGAGGAAGATTAGAAAAACATAAAATAAATTAAAATTAACTTCAGTTGTTCCATGCTGTGCCATGATCGTTATTTATTTCAATGGAATGGAAGAAAGAGCTACTTACCTCGACTTAGGATAGGTACTTGACTTCGCAAATGACACTCGGATATAAATAACGAAATAGCATGCATACAAGAACGAAAGAACGACATGTAACGTGAATTGTTCCGTTGTTGATGATTGCTGTAATGTTGATTACTGTTTTGATAGCCAACATGAACGGAATTAACAGCTACAGCATCAAATATCCATCTAATAGCTTCTTTTGCAAATATCTACAAAACTTTTGGAATTCCTTAAATTGGTGAAATTCCAATTGGATAATTGGCATAAACAGATTTATTCTCTTCTCACTTCACTTACTATAGTGACTTTCTTGTCGTGACCTGATTTTATCACTTTATTTGTATTTAGGTACTGCTTGTTGGCTTTAATTGCGCTTAATCGAAGTGTTGCGTCTCACAACTGAGGCATTTGTGACTTATGTCCAATGTTCAAAGTTTCAATACTTTCTCGTGAAATTTGAAATTAATCCAAATAGCTGAGTCTCGGAATTTACTTTGCTTCTATCTGCGTATACTGGGTAGAAAATCCGATTTTTACGCTTTATTGGAGCGCACAAAAATGTGATTTGCCATGCGATACTTGCGTAATGCAAAACTAAGCGCAAATGAATGCAAAAAGTCTCGATTTTCCGCTCCTCTGACTTAGTTTACTTTTACATTAGTTCCCTTGTTTCATATTTCATACTTTTGCTTCATGCCGATTAGTAAAACTTATGAATTATTATATTTTACTTTATCGTGGTTTGATAAGATTATTTCTGACTAATCGCGCGCGATTACGCAGTCGAAACAAGTTAACGCAATTACTTCTAAGATTAACCAATTGAAAATGACTACTTACTACATTTTTGCACTTATCTTATATTATCTTTATCATGATTGATTTGCTATCTTTTAAATGTCTCATAGTCTCATCAACAAGGTATCGTAATATTTGCGATAAACACAAATAACTCAAA
>JARJDT010027851.1:0-16405 GCA_030264655.1 Leptusa sp. GC000079 | reverse complement strand
CGGGCGGAAAGTTGTTTGCCGTCCCTTCGCTTCCTGCTGCCCTCGCTTCGCTCGGGCAGACAAAAAGCGGCGGGCCGGCAAATTCAACTTTCTGCCCTAGAGTCACAATATACTATTGTAGCATTGGGTCAATGACGCGAAACGAATAAGCCACGCTTTTCCATCGACGCTACTTTTGCGATCAACTATACAATGTGGTCACAATATCAATGTTTAGTTGGTGTGACAAACTATTATTTTTTTTAGATACAAAAGCATTGTGTATGTTTGCGAATTGAAGCCTGAGTGAACGTTTCGTTACTATGGCAGCATTCGTTCGGCAATTGTAGTAGTGTAGTGAGTGCTCAATGTGATGGCATTCTTGGCTGTAGTAGTAGTTTTGGTAGTACTCGAAATCTCATTCAGTTTTGCCAACTGCACAGGTGCAGGATGCGATAATGCAGGATAAAGCACGATGCGCGCTAGCTGACCAAAACCAGCTATTCATCCATGATGCACATCCATCCGCGTGCAATGCGCACCGCATCGATTAAACCAATGTCCTCGTACATCACAAATAAGCCGAAAACATTTAACCTAATAAATATTTATAAGCGCGAGTAAACACGCCAAGGGAGGTCGTTCTCTAATTAATATTCGAAAAATTAAAATTAAATGTTTAGAATTTTTTCAAAACTGGGTAACAGCGCATCATCGAGCACCAACAAGGATATGCGAAGAATAAAGTACCGTCGTTACTTTTTCAAGCACGCCAATTTTTAAACACTGCGGGAGAGGGGAGGAAGCTTCAGCAGGGCGCACCTGAAGTCTACACCGGGTTAACAATATTTAAAATCCCCTTTTCCTTAGGGACGGTTGCGATGTGCGACTTTATGGAGCAGAAAATTTTCAATTTAAATTTCTAGCCTCGGCATCAAGTTGCGCCCGGCGCTTTCACCATGCATTCCAACCAACATTCGTCGTTCGTTCTGCCTTGTTACTCAAAGTTATTAATGCAAAAAACGATACACGCACACATCAATCTGGACGATTTAAGTTAAGTGAATTTCTGCATATTTTGAATTGCTTATTGAATGTTTTTAATATAGGTATGCTATTATGCAGTTAGTAAATCGGTTTATATCGCGGCGAAGTAATTCTAAACTTTGAAAATTTATTATACAATATGCCCCAAGAGATAAATATTTATATACACATTGTTTAATGTTATGGATTTAGATTTTCTTAATTTACTTTTTCGTTTCACATAAAAGAAGCAAAGTATACGCAGATTTGCAATTAAGATAAATCGACTTAATTGTCTTGCGTAGCGAAATAGTTGAATTTGTGCACGAAGCACAAAATAATTTATATCGAGAGACAATATTTAGGAAGATTATTATCATCTTCGTTTACTGCGGTGTGCGTAATGGCTAAAATTACCCGGCGCCTCCGCAACACAACCCAACAGCAACACACCGAAGAGTTCGGTTCAAATATCCTGATGCGATTCTAGTATATTGTCTGCTACTCTGTCATTATCCGGCTGAACTGTTTGTTGGTTTGTTTGCTCAAAATTTATTTGGGTTATTAAAATTTAATCTAACGAGCACATAGTAAGTTAGTAGGGCGGCGCATTGAAGATTAGTTGCACTCGACATTGGGTCGAAACAACTAAACGCTGGCTATAAATTAATTAGCAGTTCCTTTAAATATTCTGACTATACAACTTCCAGAGTTGTGATGTTTTGTACCGGCAAACATTTTGAATTAGTTAATTGAATTCATCATTGGCCAATTTGGCTGTTATCAAATTAGCTTTATCACTGAGATTTTTAACTAGATTGCAAAGCATAAGCTAATTACTCATTAATTTTAACTTTATCATCTCATAAAAGATCAAAAAGATGCAAAATTAATTGCATCTGAAGAGAATAATATAAGTTTATGCTTGGTACACATTGTATTTTGGTTTAGAATTTGAAATAAACTTTAAGCGAATTTGAAGATATTCGCAAGTGACGAATGGAATGAATTTCCATGGATGGAAGATATGAAATTTTCGTTTAAGTTGAAGCAGTGTTCTGTTAAATTTTATGAATTCTAGAAATAGATTGTAGCAATTTCTGTAACCAGATATACAGGTTCTTCAAATTCCCCAACTAAAACATTTACATACACAGAAACAGTGCAAGGATAAATTATTGTTTTGTAATATCCTGTTATGTCTGGATTTATTTCCTCGTAGGCATTGGTATATAAAATTGATGATGATGATGATCACGTGAGAGAATTTCTCCACATTGAACATTGGTCTCTCTCCTTCCTTGTGTCTTGCAAGCTTGCAATACATTTGCCGTGAACACCGTGCTGGGTTCAGGTACAGCATTATCACCGGTAATTCGCAAAACATTCCGAATGATGAATTTGCGGTTTAATTCGCATTTCTATACAACAGCGTTGCGATGGTTGCGACCAACGACGCAAGCAAGAGTGTATCGAGTACCCGGCAACCCGGCTGGTTACGCTTACAATCTATTGAAACTACCAGGAACAAGTAAGCCGTGCAATGATATAGGGACCGATAGCGACACCCATACAAGGCGACACAAGGGAAGTTGCTGAAGTAGGAAGTGTGTTTGAGAATGCATTTGCGTCCTGTACTCGTGTACACCTTTGTTTCTTGTGCCGATAATGCCGATACTGCGTGGTGTTGGTGCGGTGGGGTTTGTAACATGAGCCGTCTTAATCTCCAGAGAATCGTCGTTGCAAAGAGTGCTTCCTACACATATGGGTACGCAGGACTCCTTCCATATATTCACCAACACTAAGCTCCAAGTCGGTACGAACAGAACAATTTCATTTAGATTGCTTCTCCTTTCTCTTTGTCATAGTTGTCATAGTTCATGGTTTGCGCAACTTATACATTGATAGGCCGAGGTATTACCTACGCAAGAAGTTCTAGCAAACAACCTGACCAGCTCAATATTACAATGTAAACGAAGCGTACTACATGATGCTGGAAGCCCTATAGGGAAAGCTTGTACTTGTACTTCTCAATGTTTTATCCCTACGCATGCACCAACACGTTGCTGTTCACAAGGCAGGACGAAAGTGGCAGACAATATACACTATGTTCAGTGGCAAATATTTTTCATCCATCACGCATGGAAAGTTCGAATTTCACGCTTCCCAACAAACATGAAAACGTTGTTTTGCGGCTAGGCGCGAAAGTAAAGTCTTGACACTTCTAGGCGCGAAAATAAAGGTCCTTCAACTGTTCTTTGATAAGTGCAATAGGTGGCGCTTTATCAAACCCAATGTTATGAAATAATCATTAAAATGTGAGTTTTTTTGCAATGAAAACATTTATAAAGCTTTACAATTTAGTTTTACTCATTAAATTTAATTAAAATAATAAGATTATTGATACAAAGGGCCATACCTTCTCTTGACCGCGAAAGTTATGACTTTCGCACTAAGGTAAACCAATATCTATTTTTATTAAATTTTACAATCCTTAATGAAATTGATTTTGTGAAGGCGCCTAAGTCAATATTATTACTTAGCGTTTAATTTACTTCAAGTTAGTAGACATGATTGAAGCAAGTCGATTGGAAATTGCTTCAATTTCTTGACCGACCCTGCGGCTCTTACATCACTCTGATTGACTGATCTAATCCGATCACACGTTCCAATAATTATTTCCAAACACATTGTGTACAAGCCCGCATGTGTGCGTTGGTTATGGTTTTAGCGTTATAATACCATTGTAAGGTAGCTAGTACATCGGCATCGGGGACGCGATAGCAAGATGCACAGGATAGAGTGTAGGAGTAGTGGTGGGCATAGTATGAAGTAATACCGGGGGATGAAGAGTAAGCAGGCCTCGGTTTCACACCCCTGCCGGTTCCGCGAATCGCGCGCATCCCTTTCGCATGACAGCAGGAACAGTCGGTGCGTAGCCGTTGTGCAGCGATGTCATGCTCAGTATGATGGGGTAGTTGGGTAGAAATATGACTCTCTGGTGTCGAGTATGGACCCTCTTGATTATCATCTCCTCAGGTATCAATCGTTTTATAATAATTAAATTTTTTATCATTTTTTTGTTTGTAGATTAAAATCAAATTTTTATTTGTTTTGTGCACCATTGTTACCGCAATATATTTTACAACTCGTCAGTCTGCCGTTGCATGAACTTTTACGATGCGCTCGTAAAGTTTAACATATTACACACCGGCCGGGGGAAAGTGGAGGCGGCGTGGTAACATCCTGTTTCTAAAAATTCAGTGCGTAAAAAATTGTGCACTTTCATTTTATGACTGCCACATATCGAACTCATCGACAGGATAAAACTAATTCTTGTAGCGGCGCGGCGAACACGTGTTTGCGATCACATTTTACCATCTGTAACCGGCCCCTTGCTACCGGCGGGCGACACTTATTAATTATGGTGATTTTATGTAAAATTACCGCTCGCAAATTACATAAACATAACGCGTTTTGCTGCCAGTTTCCGGCGGGTCTTTTCGGTTTGTGCGCTTGAATGCCAACCGCTGTAAAAGATTAATAAATAATGTGCGACCCGGCTCGTCCTCGTCGCGCCACGCTTTCCTTCCTGCTCACCGCGTAGATCCTGTTCGTATAGTTGAGAGAAAAGTTCAACCTGAATAGAGGCACATAGTGTGTCAACCTGGAGTAAGGGCTAATTTAAATTGTCAGTAATCGTCTGTCTTGCGAGAAGTACACGTTCAACCACTCCTAGAGGGAGGATTTCAGATTCGCAGTTGTTTTGTTTTTCCGGGGGCAGGAAACTGGGGCGACCTTTTGCATCTTAACATTAGTTGAACTTAGCATACCTTTCACATCTTGTTACTCTTATTTGGCTCTTTATTATTGTTGATGTAAATACGTAGAATAAATAAGTAAGCATCCGACATGGTTGCAAATGTCGCTGAATTCAAATAAAGAATATTTTAATAGAAAACTTTTCACTTTATTACAACTATGTAGTAGTCGGTGTACAGAGAGAAGAGAAGTGAGTAGTGTGCGCAACTTGTTACAAACTTTATTTGCGGGAGTATTACGTTTTCTGTTGTCACATTGCAAACAACTAAAATAAGTTTGGGTTTGTTACAACCTACGTTACGGTTTGTTATTGCTGTTTGAATTTTTCTTTCTTAATATCTTCAAGCCAAATTATCCTAATAGGTTTTTATATGATATTTTATTTCTTCATAAGGACGCAGCACGCACGTAATTAATTATGACCTATTTTGTTTTAACCTGTGGCCAATAAGTATTATTATTTCTATGAAATGGAGTTGGTTTATGTATGCATAACATAAACAAATAAGTCTGCTGCAGGCATTGGCGGTTATTTATGATTGTGGTACCACTGGGAAATATATAATTGGGAAATTGCAAATTTGTTTTGATTGGAATTGCATTTCGGGCGCGCCGTGCGTTTGAAGTCTCAAGCTAATTTAATTCTCCAATAGGCTTCAAAAAACATAACGAGCAAAAATTTCCAGGTCAATTAAATATTTCCTCGTTAAAATTTATTTGAGAGGACACATAAGTGCTGATATTATTTATTTTCAATTTGGATAATTGTCATTTCTCTCTTTCGCTAAGAGGATTGTCTTTTCAATTGGCAATTAGCCATCAGTAACGTATAATGTGAAAGCTAATTCGGGCAAAAAGACGATTTCTCACTATCACATCTCATAGAAAAAATTAATCAAGACACGTTATATTTTTTATCGTGCGTCGCCTTTGGCGGTATTCGTTCTTCTATCAGCGGCGGCGGCAAAAAACCATAAATCACTTTGAAAGAATGTAACCTTAATTGAACGACAAGCGAAGAGAACCCGTTCGTTTGCTTGTATTCTGAAACATCTTTCCACAGCCGGGCATAAGCACCAGCCAGCAGGATAAAAATTACGCCTTCATTCATAGATAGATAAATCGTTGGACGATTTTTATGTGTTTGTCAAAGGCGTGCGTTTTATATGGCTGCTTGTCTGCAAGACCATTACCAATATTACCAACTAGAGCAAAAATAGAAATACGAAATAAACGAAAATATAAGGAAGAATCATCGGATGAACAAAATGCCCACAATGTGTATGCAGAAGACTATTATACCTATAGCGCATCCAATTTCTCAAATGGAAAAATGTGTTCTCAGTTTTATTGAGCGTAAAAAACCATGTTCATTTCTTCCGATACAATTAAAGAAACTTTCAAACTTTCAATCAGCAAATAATTTTGTCACACGGTTTCTATCTCATGGGTAATTGGAAAAAATGTCAACGATTTACCTTTTCGTTTAATTTTTTTTGCAGAGTGAAATTGTGCTATTTTGTAACATAGTCTACGATGCAATTTTACGTGCAGAAGTGATTTTCAAACGTGCCTTCGAAAAGACGTGTCAATTGGGTCGTTTTATAACTTACTAGGACTAATACCAGTGGCACGTAGTCTGGACGTTTTTCCAACATTGGCAAAGTAGAACGAACGAAGCGGGTGATAATTAGATGCAAACAAACAAGCTATCCGTAAGCCGAAGGGCAAATAAAATCCGATCTTGCGTCGGCAACTACGATGCTGTCGCATGCTGTGTTTCCGTTGATTTTCTATTTCGATAAAACTCCAGCCAGGCCAGGCCCATGCCTCATGGTGTTAGTAGTGGATGTGGAAGTAATAGGACAGGACTAAGAGGAGCATCGATTCAGTTAGACGTAAACAACGTTCGATAAACGCATCGTGTGGATCTCTGCATCTCTGAGATTGAGATCAATGAACTTTTTCGATATTTTTCCTGTCACATTTACTATTATATTTTGCATTTAGGATTTGAATTGCTTTTCATATATGTATATTAACTCAAAAGGACAATTAACTGAGGAGAGGAGACGCGTCATTAATCTAGACATGTGCAGGTCAAATGCATTATCCTAAAATTAGATTTGCATCTATTAGATATGGAAATGGAGGCACAATTATGCGCAAATTGCATTCATATACCAATTGTTCGTTTCCCGTCTCATTGGTTTTGGAATTACCAAGTCAAATTGTAATTTCTAATTAAAAATATATTTGAATTGCGCAATCATTTTAATAAGTAAATATTTTAATCAATTTGAATTGTTCCGTTCTTGGAACAATTGGTATAGATAATGAATTTCGTTGGTGTCGGCTTTCTCTCATTGACATTGTGATGTGCTGAATTTCGATTCTCATATTCAAAGCTATAATCCGTGAGCTTGTGCGGATTTAATCAGTTCGTTTTGATGTAAACTGACGCCGGTGAAACTGCAAATGAGCATGTTTAATTTATTTAACAGCATCCCCTATTGATTCATTGCAAATTTGATGTGCATTTTTCCTATCGCCTGATAATACATGAATGGTGAATGTGATAAGTACGATTGGAATTGTGTGATTGTCGATAAGCAGTGAGTAAGCAGCGTTGGGAAATAATTAAAGTCGTCAATTTGTCAAGCGAACTTGCTTTCTCTGTGTGTGTATGCCATCAACCACCCCTTTTACCAAGTGATCGACGAGAAGCGTCGCGACGACCGAGTTTGCCTCATGCTGAACGATTGATTCGGTTGGTTGTGTAACAGTGCGAATAATTATTTCGCCATGTAACGAATTTCTAATCTTGCAAATTTAAATTTAACTTAACCAACCAACCTGTTAAAAATTAAATCAATTTCTCACTGTTGCGAACTTTCCACAGAATGTAAATCGTTCAATTTCATGTTTGGAAAATGTCAGGAGTTTAAATCGAGCGGAATTATCTTCATTCAATGTTGTAACAAATCAGACAATCCCTCGACGATTTTTCAGCATTTAAAATTTGCATACGTATCGATGTCTTACTATTGGCTCAAGTGACTTTTTACTCTGCTGCAAACGACATTTTTACACTTGTTTGGTTTTTTGATATTCAATACTGAAGGTATTGCTCATATTGTGAATTATGACATGAGCAGCATATAAATAAACGAAACATGAAACTTGAAACCATCACACGTACTTCGTTCAATGTTCAGCATGCAACGAGCACATCATTTTGAGACATTTTAAGTAAAAAATAACATGACGTGTTCAATCATTCTGGCGACTACGGTAGTTCTGCATTTCTTTTTCTCCTTTTACGTTGAATTGGGAACTGGATTTGTTTACGACATTTTTAAAGTTGAAAGTTCAATTTCAAGTTAGATAATGAACAGTACATTCGACACAAGTATCGTAAAGGGAGGACTTGGTATTCTAGACGGACAGTACACGGCCATCTCATAGATTTTTCTTAAGGCGAAGACCAAGAGGTAGAAGATGAAATGCACGCGGGTGGTTCCTTCATATTTCCACTTTTATTCTTCTTTGGGTTTTGCTAGAGCAACTGCACACTACTGACTAAAAAGTTGGATGTTGCAATTGCAGTTCCTTGCGATGCGTTATTTTATTCCTAAAAGAAGGAAGTGCAGGAAAATCGGGACAGGACGACAACGACAGTGCAGGTCGTTCGGGTCCACTCTATTCAAGCACTCAGCCGGGGATTCTTTTCTTGCGGTTGTAATTTTTGCTCTTCATTTTTGCTTGCGGTTTCTTCGTTCAAGTTTTTTGAGATGCTTGTCGGTTGACTAATTTTTTTATTTTATTCTTTGCTCTTAATTTTTCGTTTATAAGAAAATTCCATATTGATTTTATTCTTTTTCAAATTTCAATTACAAACTTTAAGTACATGTAGTTTCTGTTTATTTTTAATCATGCAGTGTGCAATATATTTCAAAACTCATAAGTGTAAAAGCCGTACACGCGTTTATAAGATAAAATTGAAAAATATCGAACGTCCCACCCGCCGACGTAATCATTTCATTTTTGGCCAAATGTGCCGATATAAGTGCTTGAGTTTTTATTTATTGCCCGAACATCGTGATGGGGAGCAAATTTATTGCATTCAATCGGAATTTATTGAAAGGCTCACGCGGTTTGTTTCCAATTCGAATTTAATTAGGAAGGTCACACATTCGCATCAACAACTTTTATTTGTGACTGGAACCTCAATCACGAAAATTTTCATTCAAATCTTTCACTTTACTGTTTCAAGCTTTTATGTAGAAAATTCGAGATGGAACGTGACGAATCATTAAGCACAACTTATTTATTATTCGTTCACATTTTGAATTAATCAAGCATCATCAGTGTGCAAAGAGCACAAGCAAGCAGGAGTCATGGAAATTTGATGATGAATTTCAATAAAAATGACGATTTGCGTGCTCGGTTTTGCGCATTTCCATTCGCTCTCTTTTATATTTGTTCGTAGATTTCTTTCTCATTTTGAGACTAATAAAGTAAGCTTTTAAAATTGATGCGCAGTCATACCACGAGATCTGTATAACATTTGCAGTTTTGCACTTTCGCATTTAAAAGACATAAAAAGATAATATTTTGCTGTTACAATATTAAAATTATAATAAATTTTTATTACCTTTTCTGGAATGTCATGCATTTTCCAGTTTGCGCATTCACTATTACAATGGAGATAAAAGAAATAAAAACCGTGTTATTTTCTGCAATTAATTTTGATTTGCTACAAAGCAAGAGTAAAAATAAAATTTTATTAAAACGCTATTTCGAATGCATTAATTGCGGGTTTAAAATTAATCACATTTATTGATTTCCATTCATGTCAGTTTCATTATCAAAGTACATTTTGTTCATCTTCACTTTGTTGATAATTTTGCCATGTCTTCTAAAGCAAGTTGAAGCGACAATGTCATTACACAAATTGCTTTTGCTCTCTTTTGAAAATGACAATACTTCTTTGTCAAGGATTTCCCATATTGTTCCGACATCTGTTTGTATTTTTTGGACAAAAATGAGGATATTTTCTTCTTTAACAAGTTTTAAAAAAAGTATATGAATGAACGCATAGAAATACACTTAACAAGGATAAATCTTCGGTGTGGTTCGTCCTGACTCGTTTTTATTTATTTATCTGTCGGGAAATTTTATTCTGTCAAGTGTAATACTTAGGAGCATTATATTTGTAAGAGTTTTCCAGTATTGGAGTTGAGTTGGCCCGTTAGACACATGAAGAACGAGTCCTCTCGACTTGTTCGGAGGCAGCGTCGGCAGAGCCTTCGCCTGCCTACTCTACGAGAACACTACGTGACTATTTTCGAAATATATAACTTTTGTATTCATATAATAGCTTCCTGTTGGAAAAGAACGGCGCGGTAAAGAGGAAACTCGGGGTTGGTGCGCGGTGTGGCGCGTAACGTGTGTACCGGCCTGGTATATGCATTCGGGTTTTTATCCTTCAGGGACAATCCACTTAGCATTTCGAATAGAAAAAATACTACTCTCATTTCATATTACTTTTTTGCGTTTGGCGCAACTTGAACTCCTGCAAATTTTATGCACTTATACATTCTTACGTAAATTCATTTCACACTTAAAATTTTATATTCCCGCAGGAAACTAAATTTAAATGTCTTTTTGTTACAGGTATGTTGTCTTCATGGTTGGAGTTAATTCGTCTCTTAAAGGGACAGATGATATGAATGTGATTCTTGGGAATCCATTAAATGGAGGATATTTATCCACCCGGCGTGTTTTTGGGTCTAAAAGTATTTGCTCTCGAAAACCTCTTTCTTCCTGCATTCTTGGCGCCGAGAAAAATCAGCATCGAGATTTGTTTAGTTAGCAATACAGACAACCGAGTCGAAAACGACGAAAAGCATTTATAACGGGTTATAGTCAGCAGTCTAGTGGTTGTTGGTTGTGCTTTCCGGATAGCCTTTAGCATCGCCGCCTTAATCTGTCACTATTTTCCAAGCAGCCCCAACCGATCTGACTGCCTTGTCTGGTGGCTGTTTTGTTTTCCGGTCTTTTTCCGTACGACAAATGAAGGTTATTTTTCGTAACTTTAGCTTAGCTGTCCTGTACAAAAAACGCGGAAAATATTTTCGTTTTTCGGGTTTGTTTATAAATAATAAATCGCAAATATGATTGTATTTTTTCTTTGCATGAGAATTACATGCATATTACCTATAGCGAGCATATAGAATTTATGTTACGAGAAAAGTACGCAACTTATAACAGAATATACATTGGTAACTCGGAAAATTCTGATTAAACTATAGCGAGTTAACGCAAACAAGTAGGAAGCAAACATGCACACATTTTATGCTCGCTGTATAGCATAACGTGCGCGCTGTGGACGCTGTGGTTATGTTTGTTCAGAAAACAAATATCTTGTTCAATTTTCCGAACGATTGGATGCGCCGAGCCATAGGAATATAGCGCCCATTAAAAATCACATTTTCCATGGGATATACAATATTCCGAGCTAAGCGACCGACGTACCAAACAACGCAACATGTTATAGTTTGTTGAAATAGGAATAGAATACATTGAGTTTTGGCTTGGCTTGGCGAGTGGTCTGTTTCTACGTTATGTTATGAGTCTGGCTTTCCGTGCGCGGTTATAGTTCCTGAGAAAATGTCCCTATTACATTTTCGCATTTTCCTCCCAATGCGCGCCGGACAAATTTTCCAAAACGCTCGTTTCAGCCAACCCCAAAACGACTGACTTAAATTTCGACCTAGAAAAACACACGCAATTTCTCGTTCAAAGCACAAACTTTTTTCATCGCCACGACATCCTCGATTCCTTGTAGTTATATCCGGCTGTCCTTTCTCTCATCGTCGACGATGCGCGTACTGACATACTGCTGCTCTTGCTGCTCCTGCTGCTTGCTGGTACGTACCGATTTTCTTCTCTTTCATGCGCATTGACGTAAATCATATTGGAATAATGTGTATGCACAGTGTGCGGTTTTTATTCATGAGGAAAAATAGATAAAAAATTGATCGTTTATATCTGGGTTGAAGATAGGGAAAATTCGCGGGACGAATGTCGTCTATGCCGGAGAATCGGTGCTTCATGAAAAATTCACCAGTGCGTCGACCGTCAAAATCGGATGCTGAGCAGGATGGGAGTCAGACTAAGAGGATGCTATTTTTTCCTTGTTTAAGAAAGAAACCTAGTAGCACAAATTCAGAACTTTAGTAAAAAGCCAAGATTGATCTATAGCACAATCGATTTGTGCAAAGTTTCTTGCAGCAATTATTTACAATTAGGCTTTATGTACTGGTACTACTTGCATTACTCGCTGGATGCTTCTTTTCTGTTGATGATGCAAAAAAGCTTATGCCGGCAGTCATTAAGTTAATGAATTAAAAAAGTTCACTGCGTGCAGTCTTCAAGATAATAATTTCCTCTTGGCTCATTTTAGTTCGTTGCTTTTTTCGTTTTGATTGCTTGCAGCTTCTCTTCGCGCCCACGCATTTTACAGCTTTTTACAACCATGGCATTTTTTGCTGCTTTATTTCTGCCAACCATGATAAATCCGTATAGCAGTTGCATTTTTGCAACTATAGTTCCAGAAGCAATAGCGAAGGGTAAAAGTTGCGCTGTTGGTCTGCTAAATAATAATAAAAAAAACTAAAATGTCAACAGTGCGAGCGTGAAATAATTGTGCTAAAAATGGGAAAAGCACTTCAACGCTCACACAATTCCCAGCAGCTACTATTGCCTTGCATATAGTGTCATGCAATTTTTTGTTAGTTCTGCACAAGTGACATTTTTATGCACACATTCCTGCACCAAGTTTAATTTTAAAACTTTAATTATCATTTGGCAATTGCGTCATGGTTGAGTTTTAAAAGTTGCAAGAACAATCAACATAAATTAAAGTTATAACTGTAATAAATGTCCACTTTCTTCAAAAACGAAATTTTATTTCAAACGAAGCGTGCAATAGAAAATAGATTTGCAAGCATAATTGATGAATATTTTCATGCATATCAAAATTAATTGATTATTAATTGCCTATTATATGAAATATGCGAGCGGAAACATGCCTTGCTTTATGGCGATGCATTAACCCAGATCCTTCCAGATGCAGTTGCATGATGTACGACACGATGTCGTACACGTTACTGAGTTGAGGTAGTCAAAAGGACGCAGGATACGTGAATGAGTTAAAACGGCATAACGATGTTATTGCATGCTGTAAAAGAGACATGGGCATAAAAGCACAAGTAAAGTACGTGCATTGCAATGGCAATGAACAGAACGGAGACGCGCTTGTCACCAACGCGCAATCCAACGACTAAACAACATCAACAAAAGTGATGGAAACTCTGATTCATTTACTTTACTATTAAAATGACGGCGAAGCTAGCACACTTCCGACCGTCAAGACTATGATACATGCGACCGCAGATAATAGATAAATAAGAAAACATATTAATCACTTTTCAAACTTCAACATTTATTATTAGTCTAATTATAATTAATAATTGCTAAATGATCTCAATTACTACTTTAATATGAGAAATTTTATAATTAACTTCAGCTTGTATGAATGAAGCTTTGACTATATGTATGTATTTATTTCACATATCAGTCTTCTGATTAATTTAATAATGGAACAATGGTTCATTGAAAAATTTGAATAAAACATTATTTTTCATAAAAGCAGCTTCAGGTTTCAGCAAACTTTTAGTTTGAAGCCTGCAATGCAAAAGCGAGAACTACAGCTTATTAGAAAATTGCGAGCAGACACACCGCACGCTCTGATTAAACACTAATAGAGCCTTTCTAAGGGTGCACAATGTGCATATAGTGAGGGAAAAACGTAAAAAAACATGAGCTCCTGCAATATGTGTGCGTAATTTAATCAAAGAACACCACTCTCTCTATACTCAAACGAAACGAATTCTGTCCAAAAGTGCTTCCAGGATATGACTAGGTATGCGGTTCAATGTACTTGATGGTTGTGTACTTCTTTAGCCAATGTTTGGACGTAATGAATCGGCCAAACAAGCCAGCACGTGTTCTTGAAAGTCTTTTGTGTTCTCATCAGTAAGAGAACTTCCAAGTTCTGCAAATACTATACTAAGGAAAATATTAGCAGGCACGAACACGGTGTTTTTATCGACAATTGAGGGGACATTGCTGGGAATCTACGTTCGCGAACAGGACAAACTGCCGCATGTTGTACGCTCTTACATTGTTCTTATTGAGAGGGTTATTAGTCGACGACATGGAAGGTTTATAATTAGCGCGTGTCACTGCATTACTTTAGCGCATTCTCTAAAGCTTTTTCATTCTTATTTTTTTCTGTTTTTCTTTCCTTCGTTAATCGTTAATAAGTTTGACTTATTCAGAGAAGCATTTCTATTAAAGTCCATTCTTTTATTATCAAACAGAATACAGAATGAACTCATTCACTGATAACTGGGATAAACCAATACATTTTTTTATTAAATTAATTTTATTAAAAAAATATAAAAAAATTATTATAATATTGAATTCAACTGGAATAAATTTCATTTAAATATTTGATGAACATATTGAAGATTAATGTTTGCGGTAATATTATTTTGCTTTGGTTTTTATTGTTTGCGCAATATTTCATGATTTATCGACAATTTTTGTAAAATCCAAATAAAATTTTTATGAAAATACAGGAACTTTTTGTTGTTGTTTATTTGGCTACGGAAAAAACTATTCGTGTGAGGGTTATTTTCAATAAATAATGGAAAATTTAGAATTCCTATAAATTTCGCAGATTTAATTAATTTTGTGGTAAATTTCAACTCGGCTTTATGGCTAGTTGTCGATCAAAAACGCAAATAGTGTCTGCCTCAACCACATAGGTATACATCTAGATGTAAAAATTGTTTGCAAAACAATCATTCAAATCAGTTTTATTAAAAAATACTGCATTTTCAGTCTTTTACTTATGCAAGCTTTGATGATTCTAATTTGAGGTTTTGTGATGGCTTTAATTTTGCTATTCACGAAACAGACAATAAATTAATATGAAAATTGATCGTAAAAATATTACGGTCGAAAGCGTACAGGCGACAAAAATGTTTTCGTCCTAGTACCAGGACGAAGGGGAAGGGTGCATCAATGCTATTTGATTTTTCCGAAAGCAAAATTTTATAACCCACTACTATACGTAATCTACACATATGTATAGTGCATTTTTGATTTTCGTCGCTATCGCTATCTATCTCTTTATGCTTTTTATAGACGCATAGTGATGCGAACAACAACGGTGAAGCGGAGGACAGACACATACAGTGTATAGAAATAGTGCCTACTTTGCCCGAATTTTTACAGCCAGACATTTGAATCTTTATTACGTCGCAAGATCAAGTTTTCAACCCATTTGCCCGGCTCCTCCACACCGAAAAAGTCGAGTTTCGCAGACTCGGGCTTATATAAGAAATTTGGATAAACTCGGACTTTGCCTTATCTAATTTCAATATTATTGACTAAATAACATAATTTATTATGCATTTTGATGTGACCAAGTCCTTGGAATATACATATAAAATTGATAATAGAAATTGGCCGTTTTCTTTGATGTACTTTCTGCGATTTGCCCTTTTTCCACATCAAGTTCGTTCGTACGTGTTACGTAATTGGTTCTTGGCTTGGCGGAATCGTTCGGCATTTCTGTTACAAAAGTCGGGTCGAAAGCGTCTCTATTAGCGTGAACATTTTCTTCGTTGTCCTTTTTTATGTATGCATAATGTCGACGCTTCCAGTTAACTTAGGTACAAGCCAATGAGTTGAACATTTCCTATTTGTTTGCCAGAGTAGGACCAAAAGTACCCTTCAAATAGTACGAATTAATATGTCGCTATTGATTTTAAAGCAATTGCAATGGGACAATCTTTGAAATGAATTAGATACGGATCTGTGTCTTTACGTGCATGATAATAAGTGGCGCTCGCTTCGGTTCGGTGTAGAATTTTGCTTCTTCCTTTCTTCATTCCTTTGAATTTGGCTCGAGCGCCGTCCGCCTACCTATTTGTAACATTCAAATAAAATGTGTACATCCTCTGCACACACATAAGTCACACCGTGCACGCATACAAATGGAGATAAAAGGACAAGGACGTTTTATTTCGTCTGCTCGTCTACTCGTCCTCAAAGTCGATCCTTTTGCAAAATGGAACAATTCAATCCGGCACCTCACAACTTCGCAGCGAGCGTGAACGCGCGTAACTTTATTATATTCCTATTATTCGACTAAAACGACTTGTCCTTATTTTGCCTTCTATTATTGCAGCACTTCGTTTGCGCGCAATGCTTTGGATATTTTATACATGCGTCTAAATAGAAAACGTTAACAATGCCAAGAGAGTTGCGAGGAATGCACTTTAAGCTTTCGCCTCGGCGCGCATTTAGCGAACGCGAACATTTGAAATCGGAACTTTGCGAACGATTTCGTATATGTTCCTGCTCTTCCATTCCATTATGTGACACTGCAAGGGATTTTGTATAACTGCTTTTCGTAATTACATTAATTGCTCAT
>JARJDT010027848.1:0-10989 GCA_030264655.1 Leptusa sp. GC000079 | reverse complement strand
ATATGCAGGATTATATTGCAAAATAGCGACATCTGCACGTTCGTGTACCTACTAGGTCACGAACTGTCATGTATGCGCGCTCCATTGGAACGAAAGTTCCAAAGCCTACTAGCTCCATGAATTATTCGCGTGTAATTTTGAATTTCACCGCTTTTAATTTAGTTTTAGACAAGGTGACAAGGACCGAACATTTATCGAGTTCACTTGGTTATTACAACAATTTAATTATTAGATATGTGTATTGGATATTATTAGATATGTCAAGCAATATAATAATGGTTGTAACTTATAATTATTGATTTGTCAAAAAAGTTGCCTACCACACACTTCCACTTTTTTTTTTCTTTCACAAACAAAGAGCAGTTATTCGAGTGCTATTTGTATTTTACTGATTTCAATTTAGTCATTGTGACAAGGACCGAAAGATGGGTCTTAGGATTGCTTAGGATGCAGTCACCCTCTAATATTACTAGTTTTAATACCCTAAAGTCGAGCATTCATCTCATCACATTGGCTCGTTGTGTTGTGTCCTTGCAATTTTCTCGTTCTCGTGCGTCTAATGTGTTCGTGTTCGTGCGTAGTCGTCGTTTCGTTGTCCTCGCTGTATAGTGTCATATCTTCACATTACATGCGGGATCAGACAGGACGACTAGGACGAAGAGTATTAAGTGTCATTGCCCTGCGGCGATACAAGTCGCGAGTCCTGTGATCATCCACTAACTGGTGATTATCAGTGTATAGACACGCTGCATCTTTATTGCTTCCTCAGCAACATTCGACATTATACAGAGTGTCCCATTTATTAACACATCCCAACACAGATAAATTACTAGTGTCAAGTGAACATCGTTTACAATCCTCTAGGACTTTAAAAAGTAAAAACTTAATTTATTTTCATGACTTGCGCTATCTCAGTTTTCACCAAAATGCAAAAAAATCATATAAAACACAAACTCGCCGTTTTTAAAGTTTCAAGTTTAGTTTTTAATTAAAATTTTATTCGTTGTTTTTATTCACACAGAACAAAAGCACTCAACTCTTGTACTTTTTTTTACTGTGTTTTTTTGCGAACCGGTTGCAATAAAACAGTCAAATTATTAATAATGGCGCATCAAGTCCATAAAAACGTACTCCACATATAAAATACGAGCAACATTATTGCATCACGCATGTGTTTTTCGGTAGTTACCAACAACAATTGCATCACAAGGGCAATAAATCAGGAAAAATTGCCTACTTTGCCTAGCAGGGTGTTCTTAATATATGCAACTTTCTTTACGCACATCTTTTTATTTGATCAATAATAAATATTGCTTTCTTTAACAAGGAGTAAAAAACGACGACGACACTCAATAAATCACTTTAGTGTAACATTTTAATCAATATTAATGTAATTATCCAGCAACGTTCGGGCTATTCAAGCCATTCAGGAAAAAAGCAAGGAAATTAAAAACACAACAAGGAAATGTGAGCGTTCGAAATGAATTACATGAATAATTACACGTTAAAAGCTCTAGTTTTCCACCAATAAACACACTGGAATGAAGTTAGCAGGCAAGTTGTTTTTCAATAAAGAATAAAAGTGACTCCCAACTGTGCCTTATGCTTACAGTGTGCTTTTACACTGTGCACATTTCGCTATATTTTTCGCATTTTCATTGAATAATGTTGTCGTTGCCGGGCGCGGTTAAACACGAGTTTCCTTTTAAACCAGCATGCAATGCTTAATGCCTATTTGAATATGTACTGCAAGCAAATCTAATTGTATACAAGCATAAATATGTAGAGCACTTTCAGTCATAACTTTTATTATAAAACCGCCACTTTAAAAATTGTTCACGTTTTCTCGCGATCATAAATTGTAAATTTAACGATTACGTTACGCTGAGTTTTCCCACCAACACGTGAAAAGACAGTCATCACACACGCCAACAGATGCGTGAATTGCCACTTTTCAGGCTATGTTTACCTTTCTACAAGTTTTGGAAAGTTCCAAATAGATGGAGCCGTTTTCTAAGTTGGGAAAGTTGAATATAGGTGGAGTTATTTATTGTTATTGAATGATTTTTATCAGAATGTCTTTTACACACCTTTGTGCAAAGTATTACTTTACGCACTAGTATCAATAATAACTATTTTGTTGGCGTTTAATTCCATTTTAATTTAAAATTGTGCAAAGCCGTAAAAGTGCACTTTTTCTTTCATTTTGGTGTCAGCGAGACGGCTAGTTTATTTTCGCCAATTTCTCCAGACACTGAATCGGCAAACAAACCGCTTTTCTTTTTCTTATATTCGAATGCGAGTTCATTATTTGCCTTTCATTAAGCAGTAATAGAATTTAAATTGGCGTTTTGTTGAAATTAATTCCGCAATTTTTATCTGAAATTCTCGACTATTGTGGAATAGACAAAGAAAAATTAGTCGACATGATATTTAACGTTACGCCTGCATTTTACAAATGTTAGCGCGTTACACAAAATGCAATTGTGCATCGTGTTCGGTCATGTTAACTAATTTCCAACATCAGTTGCCTTTGTTACATGTTGTTAGCCGGACAAAACTTAATGTTTGAATGCATGCAAATGTAAATTGTGTTGCAAACTTTTATTTTCACAAAAAACGACTTTTTCAAACTATAAATGCAAAAGCTGAAATGTCGGAACACTTTGTATAATTGCAACTCGTGTTTTAACTATGCAACTATTTGCCTTTTCGTAAATATATTATGCACACATCGCGCCTCACCGTCGCAACTACCCTTCGCAGATCTCCCCATTCTTTGATGCTTGCGCCACAGATGCGTTCTTGGCTAGGAAGGGTGGATGGCCGCACCGGGGATCGAGATATCTAAATCTGCCCCCGACTACCCTTCCACAAGTTAGCTGAAATTCGATGCATGTTTACTACCGTACCGTAAATAATATCCAATTTCGGTTTGTGCATAAACGCGCTCGTTTATTTGCGCCTGCAGGGGTGATTTGACATTTACATGTCAACACGTACACAAAGCAATGTTGCCAGTTTTTATCACTTGGTATACCGAGTGAAGACTTTCGCAATTTATTAATTTAACAATAAATTTGTATGAAATTTCGTGCAGTTTAACATTTGACGAGTTTTACGCACGGGCTGCTGCACAAGTCTAGATAAATTCGCGATTCGTTCAGGGACACAGCGTGAGCTCTGACGGCGGATTTGCAATGCGCCGTCATAAATCATTTTCACATAATAATCACGACGACGTCGTCGCAATTATGCCGCGCGCACGGGACTAATAACATAGTCTAACCGTCATCCTGCGATGCGCATATCTTTACACTTTATAGGTTTCGGTATATACACGAGCGTGGAACATGAGGACGTCTTCATGCCGCGTTAGAGGTGTAAACGTTTCATTTTCATCAATTTTAACAGCACGTACCTAACGAGTTGTTGTTGGTAATTTTCATTTTGCTGATATGATTTAAGTACCTCTAAATTTTAAAAATTATACAGTGTGTCCCAATACAATTTAAAATATATTCTTTATGCAGTTTCGAGGAGGGTTTAGTGTTTTTGTCAAAATTGTTGCGCAATTTTGGTTGAATACGTTAAATTTAATTCACAAAATTTTATTGTAAGTTTTAGATATTTCTGGAAATTTTCATATAGCTAATTAAATTATACAGGGTATTCCAATAAAATTTGTAACATGTTTTTTCTGAATTTCTTTGCAGTTCCTATGTTATTGTCAACATTTTTGCGTGAATTTGGTTGCCTACCTTAAATTTAAGTCAAAGTTTTAGTGATTTAAGTACTTTAAGTACTATACAGAGTGTTCCGAAACGATTTGTAACATGTTTTTTTGTCAGTTTTTTGTATGTGTTACTAAAGTTTTTGTGTTTCTATCAAAATTGATGCGCAAATTTTGCACAAATTTAAATGAATTGTAAATGTTGGCTATTTCCGGAAGTCGCTGTGTGTGCCGACAATTGTCTACATCGCAACCGAAAAAGGACTATCCGGAATCAGGATATCATCTCGTCCTCGTGTCGCATGTCCATGTGGTGCATGTTCGCAACATGAATACGAAACGCGCAAATCGCTTTCGGTCTTTCGATAGGTATGCGATGCAAACCTGCCAGTTTCGCAGCAAAGTCCACAGGAATGCGGCGAGCGCCGGGCAAACAAGTTATAGGAAGGAACACTAGGGTGCGACGAGCAATATACCCCGTGCGATATAGTCGTAGTCATGAAGGAACGCGCAATGTGACTGGGAATCGGGAACAAGAGGGAACCCGAAGGCCGGCCAGACAGATATTCCAAGTTCAGCCAGGGTTCAACTAACGCACCATGCGGACGTTACTATTGAATTAATGCAAAACGCGCCCAAATTGCCTCCTTTACTATCACATTGCCGAATAGCGCAATAAAATTAACATTTAAAACCCTTCATCCCTTAATATTCCGAAAATTTAGCGCCCAACTCGAAATGTTGCGAATTTACGCGTTTTCAAAGTTAGGCATCACTCTGTACATGCTGCAGAAAACGAAAGTACCGAACCGCGCGCGTTCGTTCACTGCCTCCGGTTCAGGGGGTGGCTGCAGGCAGACATCCTGCGTCGCTGGCAGGAGCTGCAACCCGGCAAAGCCATAAATTTATTCCGTCGACTGGCGAGTCGTCTGCGTGCAGAAAACGCATTTCCTTCAGCCCGCGTTCATGAATTTCCTCCAAGCATATAGTTACAGATACGAAGCCTAAGCCCTCAAGGAACGCACAAAAACGCGCGCGAACAATAAAAAATTGCATAAAATTTTAAACGAACGGCGACGATCGTGTCGACACAAAGAAAATAACTTACAGTTTGAACTCCTTTGTTCTTATAGAGAAATTCAACCTGCAAATTGAAATTTAACGAAAAGTTTAAAAATTTTGTGCAAATAACAAACAGCGAATGTGAATGTCAGAATGTGGCAAGTTAATAACCGAAAGCTGTTAGTGCAGAAAGCTGCTTCTTATGCTCTTATAATAACTTATATGAGAGGGAAATTTGGGTGCTCTGTGGGAGCAAAGTCACCCTTAAGGAACGCCTTCCATGCCGGCATCGCGATATTACTTAGGAGATTTACGACGCGCGTCGCGAAATTATAGCGAATTATATGTGAGAGTGACTTGTTAGGTTCACAAGCTCAACAATTCTCATTCTGAACATAACATTTGCCCAAAAAAACCAACAAAACTTCAGGTAATTTAATCTAAGTTGATATTGATTTGACTCTGAATATCTGAACGCATCGGTTTTCCACATTTTATTTTCATTTATGAATGGTGAAATGACGAAGAAAATTGTGTCAAATACGAAATGATTTACGCGTCGAAAGTTGCCACCTTGTAAATAAAAGCGCGCGCGGTAAAAAATGAAAACCGGAAAATCCGGGAAACGAAATAAAGATTTGGTTACACGTTGGCGGTTGTTTATATTCGTATTTTCGAATTATCAAAGTGTCAAAAGTGTCAAAGTGCATGTTGTCATGCTTGATTTATGTTAGGCAACCGCACTAACATTGCAACGCGAAATGGGAAACAAACAAATTCTTTATAAGCAATAGGAAACCTCGTTGGAAACATGGGAAAATTCCGAGAAATATGAAATTGCGGATGCAATTTCCTTATTTGCGCACACCTGAGACAACGCAATATTTGTTGTGCAAAATACATATAAAAATGTAAACAACAATTTAACAATGCAAAGATTCCATTGAGACGTCATTCAATTCCGAGTGATTTTTCAAAGCAGAAAAGAGTTATGATTGGTGGAAAATTGGTCAAAGACGTTAAAGCGTTTCTTGTTGAAATTTCCCAAGAAAAACACATCTGATTTGTTCAAGTCGAAGTGCAATTTCAATCATTTCATCTTTTTCCACGTCGAACAAATCAAGTTTATTTCAACAATTTTTCTGTTTCTTGAATAAACTTAACTTGAAACTTGCAACTTGCAGGAAATAAAAGCTGACTGTTTTTAATCTCGGAAAATGTTCGCAAAATATATCCAATTCAATTTGCTTATGTAAAAGTTGTAAAGTTTTCGACGTCCAAACCAAGTTGCCGTTTGATTTTCATTGTTCATTAAACAGGCGCCAAAAATTCGCTCTTGCCCCTTTTGTCTGTTGCATTTCGCTTTTAAAACAAATAACAAGTAACAAATATTAGAAGCATAGCAAGGCAATTAATGACCAGTACGCTTAATTAAACTTGGTCGCAGGACCATCAAGGACCTTAATCAAGGAACATATTACAGATGAGCATTGCACCAATACATAGAACTCTAATAATATTGGGGAGGAAATTGGAAGGTAACACGAGACTATAACGTGCTCGCTGCAGGACAAACGAAGAGTCCTGCGGCAATAAATCATGTCTGGTTAATTGGCTACCGAAACTATTACGTGGTCCATGCCAGACTCACGCTTTTTACTCGCAACAAAATAAACAACAAGGAAGTATACCGAGAAATTAACGCACTGTATTATTGTGCTTCAAGGATTTCGTCTTCGTGTTCTTCATGTTCTTCATCCCCCAAGTGTGTTATCCTTGTAACAAGACGCCCGACGACGATGAAAAACTATAATAGTTTAGTTATTTTACGAGCGAATTCTTGGCTTGACATAACGCATAATTTTCAAGGACAAAAACTCGGGAAGTTTTTTTAGAGGTTATAAATCTAATTTTCCATGAAATGTTTGTTTCTTATGAGAAGAACTAAGAATCAAAATGGGAAAATAAAGCAAAATAAGGAACAGAGAGACGAAATACGTTTTATATTTCTTGGTGGATTTCATCAATCGGAGTTTTTCCTCTGTTACTGTTACATAAGATTATTGTCAGGGTGCAGATTGACGACTAGTTGATTGATCGTCTCGCATCCATTTCGCCATCGCAACTTCCGATTGTTCACTGAGTAAAACAAATAGCTTTGGGAATATAATAGTCAAATCATTTCTGATGCAGGAATAAACATCATTTTTCAAATCAATAACTCTTCACATCTTTACAGTGCGTTAACCTAACCTAACCAATACATTTATAATTCTAACCTAAAATTTCCGAATTTCCAAGTAAGACGAAACTCGAGATTTGGATGAGTAAAGTTAAGTTTGTGCGCCTTCGCCATCAATATTTGTTCAACAACTTAAACGAATAGAGTTCGGAGTGAAGTACGCACGTAAACTGACATAAATTAGGCCAAATTCTCGACTCGCACCAGAAGGAAATTAACATGGAGCACAGAAATTCGCGCCAGTTCAACATTTCAACTTTCAACTACACTTAGTGCAAATTTCATGCTCTAGTTGGATTTAGTTCAAACAAACAAATATTAAACAATTAAACATCACTCGATTCGCAATCGCAATGCTAACAAAAATGCGTTTTTTTAAGTTATGAACAATTTTTGTAACTAACCAAAGTAAATATGAAGTTTACATTGTAAAGCAAACACTAAAATAAAATGTCCATATGAAACACTTGGTATAGAAAAAATATTTAATAATCCGAGATTGCCAAGTCAAACGGTCAAACCGAGACTCGTAGAGCGAAATGCAAATAACAAATAAAAGTAGTAGAAAAGTACAAAGAAAGAACCGCGCCGGGAATGGAGGTCAAAGGTGAGGCTCCTTTGACTTCGACGAACCTTTTCCTTCATTAATACGAATTCTCTCAGTGTGCATTTGCATCTCACTCAACTTGTGCGTCTTTTCACCTTGTGTGCCATTCTTTTATCTTTTTGTTTACGCCAAGCAAGTTAACTTAAGTTACGTTTCAAGCCTTGGAGATGTGGGTGTGACAACTTTTACATTTTTTCTTCTTTCACATAGTTCTTTATAGTTTTCAATATCACAATTTCTCAATCTATAAATGTGCAGTGAGCGCACATTTTAACTTAATACTTTGTAGCGCACTTAAAAGTTGAGAAAAGTTGATGCTGATGCTATAAACAATTTGATGCCAATTACATTTACCGTTATAGAGCTATTGTCGTTCGTAAGTTGCAAATGCAGCTAATAACAACAACAAAGAGCGATTAGTGATCACTGAGCATCAAATTGAAGATGAAATTAGCCTTTGGTCTAAACTTTAATTCAGTTACAAAGTGTTACAAAAATCAATACTATAGGCAACCACTTATACACTTATTTTATTACGACATCTTGTACTTGCTAGTGCTACTTGTAAGTACTTGGGTTACTTGGGTTGTATAGGTTAAATTGAGCGAATTGATTATTGAAAATTGACTATTGTGCAAGTAAGCTAAACTGAAAAAGTCTGAAGTCATGAAGTGTATTCGATTCTATTTCTATATGTGACAAAAAGACGACAATTGACTGAACTGCCTGGATGACTGAGTATGTAGGTATGTAACATACATTAGACACAATAGGAGTAGGTGCATCATGTACACCTACACTTAAACACACAGCAAAAGTCAGCGCTAGAGATACATTTAATACTCGTGTACTGACTTTCTATAACTCCAATAATACTATAACACGGCGCTATAGGCGACTGCAGAGCACATTTGACATTTCATAGCAAGCATAGACTTCCAGACTTGAATCATAGAATCACGTTATTGCAATTTTGCAATTTCAGTTTCGAGTTGTGTATTCAGAAGCAGTCATTTTCTCTATTCAACTACTCCTAGACCAAAATAAACCATAGGTTTAGATTTGAATAGGCTCCTTGAATAACTTATTGGTTAACATGATTACCTAAGCTAAGCAAATGTCAAATTGCATAAAAATTTCAGGTTGAAGAACACTCTGTATGTAGATAGGTAGGTAAGTTGCAAGGATTCTCAGTTCATTGCCCGAAATATCGATCGCAATATTATCTAATCAGTACAAAACTCAGGAATGAATTTACCGAAATATTATTTTATGCATCATGAATTATTGTTGTGCGGTGGCGTTGGTGGCAATATGTAAATATAAATATGTGGAGCGCAGCAGAAAGTCGATAATATGCTGATAGCGAGCGTCCATGACATGGAGTGATAAATTTATTATTAATATACCCTACACACAGGAATAACAAGAGGGAAATATTTTCAGGGGACATTGGGGAAATGCAATCGCGGAAATTGACCACATTTTAATCGTTAATTTTTAATCTGTAATGTTTTACCGTCAAATATTATTTTTCTACTTTGATTGATTAACTTCTATTCATATTGATAGTCAAGGCAAAAATGGAATAATTCAAATAACTGGTTTGAAAATCGATTAAAATAACTGTATAACAGTCGATAGTAGCGGTAAATATTCGAGCAGTAATTGAATTTCCATTTGTAATTAACGTAAAAACGGCTTGAAACTATTCCGAAAATGTTTCATTCGATTGTTATTTGATAAATATCGAGCACGTGCTACTTTAAATGTTCGAATCGCATTCATTATTCAATTACAAGCAGATTAGATCTTTGCTCTCTCTATAATCTGCATCATTTGTGTGTTGTGTGTTGCGGTTACGTAATTTGCGTGGGCAGTTCATATAATAACTGCCCAAACCCAAATCCATACCAACCAAAGCTTCGAGGAATAAATACTGATCGGAAACATAATAGAAATGAATTGTGTATAAATATCTATGGAGAAATATAAATAGAAAATTTAACACGCAAACTTATTATAATAAAAGCACATGAAAACTTGAATGAAGTTATGTTTAGATAAAAGTTTTTATTATGTTTTGCCAACAACATCTGAATGCAGGCAACCAAGCGTACATCGGCGCTCAAAGTGAATAATTAAAAAGTTTGGTTAAGTGGCGCATAAATTTACACGCGTTCGCGAAGCATCCAAACATTACTCACACATTCGTTGAGTGCTCCAACTTAAACTTGTACACGACTACACGTTGAAGGACTAAGGACTAGCAGCGCAGTGCAACGAAGAAGGAGTGAAAAAGGTGCAAATAACTTTACACACTTTTTCAAGTGCCGGTTGCGAGTATTTTATTGCGCGAAATCTACTTTACATCTGCATTTGCACTCCTCCTTCCTCTTGGGCTCTTGCTCTTATGCGAGTTTCCTTAAATCCCTTTTGGATACTGGGATACTTGATGCTGTGGTGCTGACTATGTGCAGAGTTCTAAGCGAAAGCGAACAGGAAATCGTTAGAACGAGGACGAGTTGAAACGTGTGTGTGCATGAAGCCTTCGTATCGGAAAGAATTTAAAGGAAATTTTAAATTCTACATCCAGCGAAAACGTAGGACATTTCAATAGAGCTGATTGGGCCCGCATTACGATTTAAGATTAAGGAAATTCCTCATTAAAGAATTTCACTGATTTTGATTTTCAGTGCGGATTTGAAAAAAAACCTACAATTTAACAACCTTGTTGAAGCTTTGCCTTCGCATATCTCCAAATTCATATGAATTAGTATACGTATGAGAAGTTGCACAATTGGGGAATTAATCTAATCCGTAATCCTGCAGTTGGCGTAGTAGTTCTGAAATTATCACGTCTTGCTAGTATATTATTAGCACAGTAGATTTGTATAATGGTTGATGTGCGATTAGTGCGGTGCGTGCGTCCGTTTTAGATTAGTTATTTTCATATACAGATACAAAATGTATGGCTAGACCTTCATAGACATTAATTCCACTTTATAGTTGGCGATTGGAGAATGAAAATTAGTCCGAAAATGTGAAAATGGAGTCCGAACACTTCTCTGATTACGGCACTTATCGCCATTTTGCCATCTTTTGCTTTGCGTTTATGTGGTTTCGACCATTTTGTGCCAGCTTCGTACATCACTTCCACGTGGATTACCCGAATATTACAAAATAGAGAAATTCCCAGCATTATCACATTTCATTTCAACACTTTTGTAATCTCCGTTCACGTTTGAGATTTTTAAAACGCGGGGAATCTGGTATTTCTGGCAACTCTGCAAACATTATCTCTGTCTTTATTTGTCATAACCTGAAAATATTTGACATTTGAGT
>JARJDT010027841.1:0-21700 GCA_030264655.1 Leptusa sp. GC000079 | reverse complement strand
TTTTAGTCTACGTAATTGCGATACCTTACATAATTGTCTCACTATTTGAAGTTTACCTAGTAGTAGACAGACATACTGTAATGGAATTGACTAACCGTTTATTTTCGGAGTATATTCAAATAACGCAAGGAGGACTTTTGTTCAACTACATGATCCAATGCGTTCTATATCGTGATATGTATCTAAATTGCTTTCGTAGAATAAGGCAGGTCCTTGAAATGCGGGTGAGGATATGTGAAGGAGTTTCTGTATATCAACAAGGAGAAAAAGTCATCAACAATAAAAGTTTGACTTTATTGCAACCGAATTTAAATTTGAACGACTTGCTAAATGTTGATCAAATTTTGGCAAAATTGCGTAATTTGTACGCTGCACTACATGCCAATATGCGATTAATGATGGAGTTTAGCAATCCAATATTTTTGGTCTGGTGGACCTCATTGTTGGCTCTCTTAATCGACGTGTTTTATATCCTTGTGGCCAGCACAATCGACAGCGAATTTAATTTGCCTCTTGATAAGAAAATCATGCTTACAAAATATCTCACATCATATTTGTCGGTATCGCTCTATTTGCAAGAAGTTGACCGGTTACGATGCGTGGTAATTTCATTTAAAAAATACATTGTTGTTTTCACTTGGGATTTCTTTGATAATAATTATGATAAGCGCATGGAAAATGTTGCTGATTATTCCCTAATGGATGGTCATTGTTTGTTTCAGAGCGACGAAATTACCTCGTTCTTGTTTCGTTATCCAATCAGTAAATTGACTCCATTGGAAGCGGCACAAATTGAAATCTTATTGACCACTTTGCATACTCAGAAACCTATTCTAAAAGCTTCTGGTATTTTTACGATAGGCACACGTTTGATGGCCTCGGTAAACATAGGTCGAAAAGGATGAGAAAGAGACAATTACTGATAGAATTACTGATTTTAGATTACTGGTACGGTGATAACGTATGTTCTGGTCGCTTTGCAGTTTCATGCTTCGTGGAGCAAGGATTAAACACACATTTTAAGGACACTTAACTAATATTACTTCTTTTCGTATCACGTTTGTTCTTGTAGATAAAGATTAAACTTTGTCATTTGTTGTTTGCTGTTTAAAGAAATAAAATACACTTTTAAAAATCACATACGTGTTGCTTTTCTATGACAAATTAAACAAAAAATATAAATAAATTCATCCAATCAATCAATCAAACGCATTGCATTGATTACCCCCACGCAAACGCAAATATTTCAGATTTTACAACTGACTTTACCCGCTTTTTATTAATCTGAACTACAAAGAGAAATGGCAGACGACGAAGATGACGTGAGTGCGGGATCAATCCACTCCGGTGAAGAAGAAGAGGTTGAGGAAGAGGAATCCCTCGACGAAGATGTAGAAATGCTCAAAGATGCGACACGCGCCATTGCCAGCGTCGGCACGAAAAGAATCCGCGGTGCGAACCTGTCGATGAGCAGCCAGATGGAGAATATTCGAGAGCGTCTCAACAAATTCAAAGAAACACGCATGATAAGACTTTCCGCATTGCAGCTACAACAACGCCACATCATCGAAATGGTCGCGGTGCTCTTGGGCATCGACGTCAACGATGTGCAGGAAGGAGTTCTCGATTATGACGCCCACATCCATTTCTTGACCGAATTGACCAGCAGGGGTAAAAGATTTGGCATCATGTTTTACTACCAGGATGACGAAGCACCGTCTTTGGAAACGGGGAGATACACCGCATACGTAGGTGGACTCAAAGAGAAAATCGAAAAACGGCTATTTATAACAGACGGGATGACTGTACCCTTCAAGGATAAGGCTGTTATTGTCTACAAGGTGGATGATAAAGAGATTGAAATGCGCAATGTCGGCGAAGACTTGTTCTTCACCAAAATCGACAAAAAAGACTTCAACAATAATATAGTGTCGGTCATTTTTGATATTCTTAAGAATATAGTGGCGCCCAATATGAAGGCGAACAAGGACTGGGGCGAGTTGTCTAAAACCGACGCAGGACAACTCATTAAACGGGACTTTTTAGGGGACTTTCAACAATTTTACCAATTTATTGACAGTTAGTCATCCTTTTTCCTTCCAGGACCTTTGCCCACAGATCCGTAATGTTTTTTCCATTTTACATAGCAACAAGAATAGACCTGGATGGCATTGTCACCTTCAACTACAGCATCGAGTTCTTCAGTAACCAGTTGGCACTCCCAGCACTATTAAGACAAACTGCGAGTAAAATTGAACACGTGCGCTATGTAGAGACTACTGTGCGTTCTTGGGCCAAAGTTATGGAACGCGTCCTTACGCAATTCCAGCAATTAAGGCGGGAAAACGAATTCGTGGGTCCTGTTGTCGAAATTGAGTATTGGCGTCGGCAACTGGCCAAATTTACAAGCATTGTAGAGTTTCTCAAATCTGATATTTGCATCAAGCACATTCAATTGTTGACTCAGGCCAAGTCCAAGTTCCTCAAAAAATGGTACAAACATGATAACGCCGTGACCGACGCGAGGAACGAGTGCCAGGATAATGTTAAATATCTCCAAGCCTTGGAACAATATTGGCAGCCATTATATCGTTGTGACCCGTCTAAAATTCCAGACCATTTACCAGCCTTGCTTTTTGCTATTCGCATGGTCTACACAACTTCAAGATATTACAATAATACTGCTAATGTTACTGCTATCTTGGTCAAAGTTTCCAATCAAATGATTCAAGTATGTCGAAGTTATCTAAATTGTGAAGGAACAAGGGTTATATGGCGACAACCACGTGCGGAGATAATGGCTAAATTCAAAATATGTTTGGACTTGTACCTCAAGTACTACCAATGCTTCAAACATGTCTTGGTCAAAATGGAACAAGAGGGTGAGTCTCCTTTCGAGTGTTCCGAAATGTACGTATTTGGCAAGTTTGAGACCTTCAAGAAACGCATTGAAGACATTATCGATGTTATTGAAATCACTACAAAGTATTCGATTTTGGGGTCAAGCACCATCGAAGGCATTGACGTGTTCTCAAATTTGTTCAAACAATTTTATTTGACAATTTCTTCAAAGACTTACGACGTGCTAAACCACCGTCTTGAAATATTCAGTAAAGATTACGACGAGTTTAAACAAAATGTCGCTGACACAGAATACGATTTAGAAGCGTTTGTTGGCACATCGTTGGAGAATTATTCAGATGTTGATAACATTCTCAGATTACTGGCGCGTTTTGAAAAACTAAATCTCGAATGTATGCACTTGGACGAGCGATATTTGGAAGCATTTGGGGTCTACCAAAACGAAATTGAAGAGATTCGAGACCGTTATAACGAAGATAGGCAAAGACCACCATTGCCCAAGAATATTCCACCTGTTTCGGGGAGAATTATGTGGATTAGACAACTGTACAAAAGAATTGAGTTGCCAATGAGAGTTTTTCAGACAAAATATAGAGTAAGTACCTTCCCTTTCCTTCTAATTTCAGAAATCTGTATAAAAATTACAAATCTATTCCTTGAATTTATTTAGATCATGAGACACAGAAAAGCCCAAAAATGTATTCAAATGTATAATGCGTTGGCGACAGTCTTCGTTCATTATGAACAAATCTATCATGATGCATGGTATGACCATTTATACCAAGTAAGGAACGGTCTAGGTTCACCAATTCTCATGAAACACCCAAAAACCCGGCGCTTCATTGTCAATTTTGACCCGTACATAATGGAAGCTATCAGAGAATCAGAATACATGTACAAATTGGAACTAGCCGTTCCTGATGCTGGACAAATCTTAGTTTTCTGCAAAGATAAAATCCTAGAATCCTACGAGTTAATCAAAAACTTGATAAGACGACATGACTGCATCAAGGAAAACATCCCAAAATTATTTGTCCCTCTGATGAAGTTGACCCTTATTAAAATGGAAAACATTTTCATGCCTGGATTTTCAACAATCACTTGGACTTCAATGAAAATCCCCGAGTTTTGCGCTGATATTACAAAATTTCTGGATACTATCGAAGTGTTTGTTAAGGAAGTGACGGATATCAAAGAGGCCCGCATTGATGAAATCCTTGACAGCATCAGTCAACTTAGTTTGGTCTACTTGCCAGATCAACCTGTAAGTCCCCAAGAGTTTTTGAAAATGAACATCGAACACCGGGAGCAGATCGTTAAAGAAGTTGAGCAAAAGTCTGGCACTGCGGAGAAAGCCGTGGTTGAATTGATTGATAAATTTATGGACGCTATTACTGACCCGAATCTGCAAGAAGGAAAATATGAGTGGCTTGACCCGGAACGAGTGGTCAAACCAGTGGGGTCCTCTTCAAAATTGATCATGGCAGACGACGATACCCTTTTTAAGGAGATTGATCGTAACCAACACATTGATTTGTATACTATTCACTCCGATTGTGTCGAAATGTTTGCTTACTTTAATATGAACATGACAGACGCTCTGGTTCGATGCACTAAAGCGTCCTTGGAAAAGATCAAAAAACGAGCGGCAATTACCGTCCTCGAAGATATGATGGCAACCATGCCAATCATGAAAACCTGCATGGAACTGCAAATCCCTATCAATTTGATTGTGCCCACGTTAGATGAAATCCAACAACATTTTGCCCTCGTCATTAATAATATTGTCTCAACTCACAAGGATATTGTCCAATGGGGACAACGATATGCACACGAAAAACACAAGAAACGGATGTTCAACATCGCAGAAAAAGATGAATTCCACACATCGAACGGTTTCGTCAACTACTACAAAACTGTTTCTGAACATAAAGAAATTGTGCGCATCTTCATGGGTCTTCAGGGAGTTATGTACTTGTTGAAACCAGACGTTTTAAAACTTTTAGAAGTATTTAATTAATACTTAATCGTCCCTCTTTTTTGATCTTCTTAACTGTTTTTCATCTTTCAGAGTTATCTAACTTTCGAGTATTTATGGGTTGAAGATCGTGATGAACAAATTACAGAGTATTGTGCAAGCAACCCACTTGTTGTTGAGATTGCTGAACGGTTTAGTGCTTATGATGAGCGCGCCGCTGATATTCAAGCACTTCCAGATCACCATGACATTGGTGCAATAAGAATAATCATGGAGGGTTACAAGTTGGCCCTACTGGTTGAGTCCAACGCATGGAAATATGTTCTTGGCAAACTCCTCATGCAACATTACAAAGAGAAACTCATGGAAATGATCGACTTTATCAAACAGCAAGAGAAAATCTTAGCTAAACCCATCAAAGATCTGGATGATTGTCGTCTAGCTATGAGTTGTCTCGAAATCATACGAGAAAACTTTATTGATATGGACATGCAACTAGAGACGATGGAAGCTGCGTACGCTACATTCCTGCGCTTCAAAATTGATGTCCCCAAGGAAGACATTGAACGCATCGACACTTTGAGATTTAATTTTACCACAATGGTCAACAATGTAAACTCTGCTTCCTCTTTGTTTTCCGATATTTTAAATTACCTTTTTAAAGTCTAAAGCGGTCCAGGAACAAATCTGCAATGTCCAAGGTCCACTACAAGATGAATTGACAGCGGGTGTCGCCACATTCCTGCAGGATGTGCTCGACTTTGATGCTGATTTTGAACTTAACGGTCCCATGGTCCCGGATTTGGAAGCTAGAGAAGCAAGTGATCGAGTCTTGCTCTTTCAAGCAAGATTCGATGATCTGTGGAGACGGTTTGAGATGTACAGTAGTGGTGAGCGTCTCTTCGGGCTCCAAGTAAACGACTACCCTATTTTGCACAAGAGGAAAAAGGAGTTTAATTTATTGAATAAGTTGTACGGTTTGTACATCACTGTCAATACTAGTATTGATGGCTACTTTGACCTATTGTGGGTCGATGTGGATACCGAAATTATCATGGCGGAACTTACAGACTTCCAGAACAGGTAAGAGGTTCTATTTATAAATTTAAGGCGATAACTTAAACATTGTCTAGATGCCGCAAGCTACCCAAGGGTATGAAGGATTGGCCAGCTTATTTGGACCTCAAGAAAAAAATTGATGACTTTAACGAAACTTGCCCATTGCTAGAGTTGATGGCGAATAAAGCAATGAAGGAACGGCACTGGATTAGAATTGCGAAAGTATGCAACTACGATTTTGATATTGATTCGCCGACATTTTCCCTGAAAGATGTCATGGAAGCTCCTTTGCTCAAATTTAAAGATGATGTTGAAGACATCTGCATTAGTGCTGTTAAAGAAAAAGATATCGAAGCCAAACTCAAACAGGTCATTGCTGATTGGGCTATTGTCGAATTGTCCTTTACCTTTTTCAAATCAAGAGGGGAGCTGTTGCTCAAAGGACAGGAAGCAGGCGAGATTATCGCAATCTTGGAAGACAGCTTGATGGTCATGAATTCCCTCTTAAGCAACAGATACAATGCTCCATTTAAGAAAGATATCCAGTTATGGGTGACTAAACTAGTCAACACTTCCGAAGTGCTTGAAAAATGGCTACAAGTTCAGAATTTATGGATATACCTAGAAGCAGTGTTTGTTGGAGGCGATATTGCTAGGCAATTACCAGCAGAAGCTAAAAGATTTCACGTAGGTCACAAAAATCTCTTTCAAGACTTATTTCTAATATTGTTTGTATCTTAGAATATTGATAAAAATTGGGTCAAAATCATGTTAAGAGCCCACGAGATCCCAAACGCGGTTGAATGTTGTACATGCGACGATACCATGTTGACCCTCTTGCCCTATTTGTTAGAACAACTAGAAACTTGCCAGAAGAGTCTGACGGGATACTTGGAATCAAAACGACTTTGCTTCCCACGATTTTTCTTCATCTCAGACCCGGTGTTGCTCGAAATTTTAGGCCAAAGCTCCGACCCACAATCTATTCAACAACATTTACTCAGCTTGTTTGATGCGGTCTATCGAGTTGACTTTGACCCAGATAAAAGTGACGCTATATTAGGAATGCGGTCCGATTTAAATGAAGTAATACCCTTCGAACGACCGGTTCTTTGTAGTGGTGGTGTTGAATTATGGCTGAACAATCTGTTATCAACAGTGCGTGAAACTGTCAAGGGTGTTATAGCCGCCCAAGCGCAAAGCCTTAAAGACCCTGATTATGACTTCATCAAAGGGTTCGTTGCCTATTGCGGGCAAGCTGGTCTCTTAGGGTTGCAACTACTTTGGACGAAGGAAGCCGAATGGGCAATCAAAAAGTGTAAAATCGACAAGTACATTATGAAATCGACCAATAAGCGCTTCCTGGACTTATTAAATGCCCTCATTGACCTAACGTCTAAAGACCTTTCAAAGTTGGAACGCATACGATATGAGACCATGGTCACCATCCATGTCCACCAAAGAGACATTTTTGATGATATTGTAAAGTTGAAAGTAAAGAATTTGTTGGACTTTGAATGGCAGAAACAAGCAAGGTTCTACTACAATGAAGATAATGATGATGTCATAGTGAAGATTACAGATGCAGACTTTCTGTATCAGAATGAATATTTAGGAGTGACGGAACGATTGGCCATTACTCCATTAACTGACAGATGTTATATTACTTTGGCACAAGCAATATGTTTGTTAAAAACTTATAAAAAAAGCTTAAAACTAATATTCTGCGAATTTACAGGGATGAATATGGGTGGAGCACCAGCAGGTCCGGCTGGAACAGGTAAGACCGAAACGGTTAAGGATATGGCCCGCACTCTAGGAAAACTTGTCGTCGTATTCAACTGTTCGGATCAGATGGACTTCCGAGGATTAGGTCGCATTTTCAAAGGAATAGCACAATCGGGAACATGGGGTTGTTTTGACGAGTTCAACCGTATTGAATTACCCGTTTTGTCTGTGGCAGCTCAACAGATTTACATTGTCCTTCAAGCAAGGAAAGAACGCAAACCCGTCTTTATTTTCAGGTTAGTCCCTTGCCCAACTTCCTTTCTGTACCAACACCTTTTAAACCTTATTTTTAATTTTAAAAATAGTGACGGAGATACTGTGTCCATGAATATTGAATTTGGCATCTTCCTAACAATGAATCCTGGATATGCTGGTCGCCAGGAATTACCGGAAAATTTAAAGATCATGTTCCGTTCAGTGGCCATGATGGTCCCTGACAGACAAATTATCATCCGAGTAAAGTTAGCCTCCTGTGGATTCAAAGAAAACGTGATTCTCAGTCGTAAATTTTTCACCTTGTACAAATTATGCGAAGAACAATTATCTAAACAAGTCCATTACGATTTCGGGTTGAGGAACATCCTTTCATGTTTGAGAACATTAGGTGCCCAGAAACGTGAGCATCCAGGTGACACTGAGGAAACTATTGTAATGCGCGTTCTGCGCGATATGAACTTGAGCAAGCTGGTAGATGAAGATGAACCACTGTTCTTGTCTCTGATTGAGGACATGTTTCCGGGAATCAAATTATCTACGCATAGTTGGAAAGACCTCCAGAAAGCTATCGCAAACCAAGCAGCACAAATGGGTTACGTGAACCATTCAACTTGGAACTTAAAAATATTACAACTCTTTGAAACCAGCTTAGTAAGACATGGTCTCATGAGCATGGGTCCCACAGGTTCAGGCAAGACATCTTCAATGCATTGTCTTATGAGATCAATGACAGAAATTGGTAAACCGCATAAAGAAATGCGAATGAACCCGAAAGCAATCACTGCGCCGCAAATGTTTGGTCGTCTGGACGTAGCGACAAATGATTGGACGGATGGAATTTTCTCCACTTTATGGCGACGCACCCTCAAAGTCAAAAAGACTGACTTTGTATGGCTAGTACTTGATGGACCAGTAGATGCTGTATGGATTGAGAACCTCAACTCCGTCTTGGACGACAATAAAACGTTGACACTTGCTAATGGTGACAGAATCGTAATGGCCCCTAATTGCAAGTTGGTTTTTGAACCAGATAACGTGGACAACGCGAGTCCTGCTACAGTTTCCAGGATGGGAATGGTCTTCCTTAGCTCTTCCGTCTTACCCTGGCACCCAATACTTCAAGCGTGGCTCATCACACGCCCCCAACAAGAAATGGATGTATTTAAAAACTGCTTCAACAAAATCTACGACGATATGCATACTTTTGTACAAACTAGACTCAAGCCAAAAATGTTTATTTTGGAAGCTCTTTACATACGTCAATGTTATGAAATTTTACAAGGAATAATTGATACTAGCACCGAAGAAAATAGTAACTAAAATTTGGCAAATAACAGTTTTCATCAACTAATAAACTTTATTACAGAAACGTTAACAGATCGTCATCTGGAACATCTCTTCCTGTTTTCGACTATGTGGTCCCTTGGGGCTGTCCTTGAGCTAGAAGACCGCGTAAAATTAGAAGAATTTGTAACAAAACATCCATCAAGAATGAGCTGGCCCAAAGTGCACGAAGACGAAACTATTTTTGAATATGTTGTCAATGACAATGGACGGTGGCAACATTGGTCTGAAAGAGTTGAAGATTTCTATTACCCACCGGATCAGATCCTAGAATATGCTAGTATTCTTGTACCAAATGTTGATAACGTTCGCACAGCTTATTTAATAGACGCGATTGCAAAGCAGAATAAAGCTGTGCTGCTTATCGGCGAACAGGGCACTGCTAAAACTGTGATGATCAAAGCCTACACAAGCCAGTTTGACCCAGACTTTAAGATCTTCAAAGCATTTAATTTTTCTTCAGCCACTACTCCCAATATGGTTCAACGAATTATCGAATCTTATGTTGATAAAAGAGTAGGTACCACTTATGGGCCACCGGCAGGTAAGTCCCTAACAATATTCATCGATGATATCAATATGCCGGTGATCAATGCATGGGGTGATCAAGTCACGAACGAAATTGTACGCCAACTAATGGAACAAAACGGATTCTATAGTTTAGATAAGCCAGGCGATTTTTCAACAATCTTGGACGTGCTTTTCTTAGCAGCCATGATTCACCCAGGTGGCGGACGTAACGATATTCCTAACCGCCTCAAGCGACAGTTCTGTATTTTCAATTGCACTCTACCAAGCATAAACTCAATGGATCAAATCTTTAACAAAATTGGTACCGGGTATTTTTGTCCGGAAAGATTTAAACCGTTGATTGTTGAGTTTATCCCACGTCTAATCCCCCTAACCAGGCACTTGTGGCAACAAGTCAAAGTAAAAATGTTACCAACACCAGCGAAGTTTCACTACGTGTTTAACTTGCGTGACTTGTCCCGTATATGGCAAGGTATTACATACATAACAAGCGAGGAAGTACCCAACTTAACAGTGCTCCTGCAACTCTGGCAACATGAATGCACTCGCGTAATATCCGACCGCTTCACTAAGAAACAAGACCGCACCTGGTTCCAGAATGCGGTGAAGCGCATTATAATGGACGAAATGCCGGATATTATGGATCAGTACGAACCGGAGCCAGCTTACTTTGTTGATTTTCTTAAAGATCCCCCGGATGCTACCGGAGATGAACCAGACGATTTCGATTTCAGCGCTCCAAAAATTTACCAGATAATCGACAGTTGGGGCTTTGTCAAAGAAAGATTGTTCATGTTTGTGGAAGGTTACAACGAATCAGTGAGAAGTGGCCAGTTGGACATGGTTTTCTTCATGGACGCCATGATTCACCTGTGCATCATTTCAAGGATTATACGAACCCCACGCGGAAATTCGATGTTGGTAGGAGTTGGTGGGTCGGGAAAACAAAGCTTGACCAAACTGGCTAGTTTCATTGCCAATTACAAACACTTCCAGATTCAGCTAACACGAAGCTATAACAATAACAACCTCATGGACGACATGAAGATCTTGTACAGAGTTGCTGGTTTTGAAGGATCCGGCATTACATTTATTTTTACTGACAATGATATTAAAGAAGAAACATTCCTGGAATATCTCAACAATGTCCTGAGTTCTGGAGAAATAGCTAATCTCTTTGCCAAAGATGAATTGGACGAGATCCAATCAGAATTGATTCCCGTGATGAAAAAAGTACAACCTAAACGGATCGCAACTAACGACAACCTCTACGATTTCTTCATCTCAAGAGCTAGGAATAATCTGCATGTAGTGTTGTGTTTTTCGCCAGTAAGTGATAAGTTCCGCAGTCGTGCCATGAAATTCCCGGGGCTTATATCGGGTGTGACCATAGATTGGTTTTCAAAATGGCCCATGGACGCACTAATGGAAGTAGGCGAACATATCCTCCTCGATTTCCCAATCGTCTGCACGCTGGAAGTAAAACACGAACTAATTCAAATGACAGCCGAAATACAGGACTACGTTGGCAATATTTGCACCAGTTACTATGACCGTTTCCGGCGTCAAACGTTCGTCACACCCAAAACTTTCCTGTCCTTTTTGGACAGCTACAAAAGTCTGTATCAAACCAAACATGAAGATATTGAAGTCCTCTCAGTGCGCATGAAGACTGGACTTGGCAAGCTAGTTGAAGCAGCGGCCAGTGTAGATGTACTTCGCAAAGAATTAGCCGTCAAAGAGAAGGAAATTGTTGCAGCGACCAATGAAGCCGAAAAAGTATTAAACGTTGTATTAGAAGCTTCAGAAATTGCTAATCAGATCAAAGAAGAAGCAACTATAGTTAAAGAAAAGGCTGAAGTGCTTGTAGCCAATATTAGTGTGGACCAACATGAAGCTGAAGGCAAATTAGCTGATGCCAAACCCGCATTGGACGCCGCTGAGGCAGCTTTACTCACCATTAAAGCAGCCGATATAGCTACAGTCCGAAAGTTGGGTAAACCACCACACTTGATCATGTTGATTATGGACGCTGTCCTTATCTACTTCCGCAAGAAAATTGAATCAGTACAACCTGACCTGGAGAAAAAGTTTATGGTTACCTCATGGGCGGAGTCGTTAAAAGTAATGGCTGATACCAAATTCCTACAAAAACTACAAGAATACCCCAAAGATACTATAAATGCAGAAATGTTAGACCTTCTTAGTCCTTATTTCGAGTTCCCTACATACAACTATGAAGCTGCAAAGTCGGCTTGCGGTAATGTGGCAGGTCTAATCTCCTGGACCATTGCAATGGCTTCATTCTTCACGGTAAACAGACACGTACTGCCCTTAAAGGCTAACTTGGCCCGACAACAAGCAAAGTTAGACAAGGCCCAATTCGAGTTGAAAACTGCTATGAAACTGCTTCAAACTAAAGAAGCGGAAGTGAAGGAATGCCAGGATAAATACGATACTGCAATGGCTTTCAAACAGGTAGTCTTAGACGATGCTAATAGGGTCAAGTCAAAAATGGACGCTGCCACTGCACTAATTAATGGTCTTAGCGGTGAGAGGGTTCGTTGGACGGAACAATCCGCTCAATTTAAGGCCGAAACTGAACGTCTTGTAGGAGATGTCTTAGTACTTACTGGTTTCCTGGGATATGCGGGGCCTTTTAACCAAGAGTATCGCACTATAATGCAGAAAGACTGGTACAAAACCATTTTGGAGCATAAAATTCCAGTCTCGACCAATATAACTGTTACAGAAAGTTTAACAGACACTGCTACGGTAAGAAACAACTTGTTTTTTGTCCAATTAAATAGTAATTTAAGATTTCTGTTTTTTAAATTAGATTGGTGAGTGGAACTTGCAAGGTCTTCCTAGTGACGAACTATCAATTCAGAATGGTATCATTGTTACCAAAGCGTCTAGGTTCCCATTACTCATCGATCCTCAAAACCAGGGCAAAGCCTGGGTCAAAAACAAAGAGATGGATAATAACTTAATCGTTACAGCTTTGACGCACAAATATTTCAGGTAAAAAATTTCCCTCCCGAGTTATCCTTGATTGCAACAAAATTTTCTTTGCAGAAATCATATTGAAGATGCGGTAACATTAGGTCTGCCAATGATAATTGAAGACGTGGGTGAAGAACTTGACCCAGTCTTGGATAACGTGCTCGAAAAAAACTTGATCAAAATTGGTACAATGTACAAGGTCAAAGTGGGCGATAAAGAAGTAGATTACATGAAGGGCTTCCGCATGTACATCACTACAAAGTTAGCCAATCCTTCTTACACTCCGGAAATCTTTGCCAGAACTTCAATTATAGATTTTACTGTAACTATGAAAGGTCTAGAAGATCAATTGTTAGGACGGGTCATTCTTAGCGAAAAACGTGAATTGGAAACTGAACGTACGACCCTAATGAAAGACGTTACGGCCAATAAACGTAAAATTAACGAACTGGAACAAAACTTATTGTACAAATTGACCACCACGCAAGGAAATCTGGTCGAAGATGAGTCCCTCATTGGAGTTTTGAACGTGACCAAAAACACCGCGACAGAAGTACGCGAAAAGTTAACAATTGCCCGCGAGACAGAAATTAAGATCAATGCTGCACGTGAAGAATTTCGACCAATTGCAACACGTGGTAGTGTCTTATATTTTCTTATCACAACTATGGCGATGGTCAACAACATGTACCAGACGGCTTTGGTACAGTTCCTGGAAAGGTTTGACTTGTCAATGGCCAGGTCTGAGAGGAGCAATATTCAATCAAAGTAAGTAAACCCTTTTTTTGTATCAGAAAAAAACACTTTGTTTTCTTTCCAAAGACGTATTGCCAACATTATCGAATATCTAAATCATGAAGTCTTCAAATATAAATCACGCGGTCTCTATGAGAAAGACAAGTACATGTTTGTCTTGATGATGACTCTACGTATAGACTTACAAAGAGAGCACATAAGCCATGATGAATTTGGGACATTTATCAAAGGCGGTGCCGCGTTAGATCTAAATACAGTTCCCCCGAAACCCGCCAAGTGGATTTTGGACATAACCTGGTTGAATCTGGTCGAATTGTCCAAATTGCGCCACTTTCAATACATAGTCACACAAGTAACAAACAATGAAAAGGCATGGAAGTCTTGGTTTGACAAAGACGCACCCGAGGAGGCCCCAATTCCCGACGGGTACACAGGCTTGGATGTTTTTCGTAAATTGCTATTAATTCGTGCTTGGTGCCCGGATCGAACTTTGGCGCAAAGCAAAAAATATATCGCGGCGTCCCTAGGGGCAAAGTACGCGGATCCCGTCATTCTTAATATGGGCGTAATGTTAAGGGAGAGTCGTCCGATGACACCAATGATTTGCTTCCTAAGCGTCGGATCAGATCCTACCCCTTACATTGAACAACTAGCCAAACGCGTCGAAAATAAAGTCAAGGCGATGTCAATGGGGCAAGGGCAGGAAGTGCACGCGAGGAAACTGATGGCAGATGCCATGAGTGAAGGCTTCTGGGCACTATTACAAAACACTCACCTTGGTCTCGACTACATGGAGGAGGTGATGCTCCAGTTTATGGAAATGGAGAAACAGGTCAATCCAACACATCCTGATTTCCGGTTGTGGATCACCACCGAAGTACATGAAGACTTTCCCATCGGGCTATTACAGCTGTGCATCAAGTTCACGAATGAACCGCCATCAGGTCTTTATATACCTTTCAAATACAAGAGTGGGGTATTGCGGAGCATCTCCCACTACAATTCTGTGCTGCTTTCCAATTTACATTTTATATTTAAAATTTAAAATTTAGGTATTCGCGCTGGATTATTAAGAACTTACTCGTCAATGAATCAAGATATGTTAGATTATTCCGATCAACCCGAATATATTCCTTTAGTTTATGCAATATCCTTCCTGCATACCGTTGTCCAAGAACGACGTAAATTTGGTCCGTTGGGATGGAACATCCCTTACGAATTCAACTCAGCGGATTGGTTAGCAAGCTGCATGTTCATTCAAAATCATTTAGACGATTTGGACCCAATTTTGGGCATTAGTTGGAATACCATTAGGTAATCTTCCGTTTTAATTCACTTTTTAGTACGCTACGAAATTGAGGCTAAAAACTTAGGTTGGGACCAACTATGACGAATTTTATGACGAAATGATTTTAATTTAGATACATGCTTGGGGAAGTACAATATGGAGGACGAGTGACTGACGATTTTGATAAACGTTTACTCAATACCTTCGCTAGAGTCTGGTTCAGCGACAAATTGTTCGCGGACGATTTTCAATTCTACAAAGGGTACAAAGTCTACAAATACAAGCAAATCCCCGAATATCTAGGAATGGTTGAGACTTTCGCAAGTTATGATCCGCCACAAGCATATGGTCTGCATCCAAATGCAGATATAACGTAATTTGACCTCATTTTACTTACACTTCCTCTTTTTAAGCCCCAAATATTCAATTTAGGTACTCATCCAACGCAACAAATTCAATGCTGCAAACCATTTTGTCAATACAACCCAAAGACTCTTCGGCGGGCGGTGGCGAAACGCGAGAATCGAAAGTTACGCGCATTTGTATTGAAATGTTAGGGAAATTACCGGCGAATTACGACCCGTTTGAAGTCAAAGATCGCTTGCGCATTATGGGCATTTTGAACCCATTAAATATTTTCCTGCGTCAGGAAATCGACCGCATGCAAAAAGTTATCCAACTCGTGCGAATTACCCTGAAAGATTTACTTTTAGCAATTGAAGGCACAATAATAATGAATGATGTGAGTAAAATTACATTTTCGAACATTTTTTTATTTATTAATTATTATAAACCATAGGTACTTTAGAAATTAGAATGATTATACTATTATTCTTCAATATTAATGTTTTTAATATTTGGCTTGCAAACCTTATTTTTGTCATTGTAATTCTAAATCTAAATTAAGTAACTAAATATTAAACGAGTAATAATTTTAGAATCTTCGCGATGCCCTCGATAACATTTACGACGCGCGCGTGCCTGAAATCTGGAAACGTGGATCGTGGGACGCGAGCAGTATCGGCTTCTGGTACACGGAAGTCATCGACAGAGACGCCCAGTTTCGCACGTGGTGTTACGGCGGCCGCCCGGTGTGCTTCTGGATGACGGGCTTCTTCAACCCGCAGGGCTTCCTCACAGCGATGCGACAGGAAGTGGCCCGAGCGCACAAAGGCTGGGCCCTGGATCAGGTAGTGTTGCACAACGAAGTAAGCAAGAATATGCGTGAAGAGATCAAGACACCTCCGCCGGAAGGCGTCTACGTGTACGGTCTCTTTCTGGACGGCGCTGGCTGGGAGCGACGCCATTCGCGGCTCACCGAATCCGTCGCCAAAGTGCTCTACACGGCCCTGCCCGTTGTACACATCTTCGCCATCTTCTCAACGGCGCCAAAGGACCCGAAGCTTTATACAGTAAAGTTGTTGATATTTCTCTGGGGCATCAGAGGGGGTTTTAGTGTTATTCAAACCATATTACTGAAGAAAGCTACAGGCATTTGGCGCTTTCATGTTATTTTTGTGTTTGCAGTGTCCAGTGTACAAGAAGCCAAATAGGACAGACTTAAATTTCATCACACCATTGTGGTTGTGCACAGTGAAGCCGCCGGATCATTGGATACTGCGTGGAGTTGCACTGCTGTGCGACACTTCCTAACAAATTGAAAAAATTCAATATTTTGGCATGTATTTTGTAAAGCCCAAAATCAATAAAGTAATAATCAGAAAAATAAATGACCATTCCCTAGCCGACTTGTAAATTCTGGCAGCATCCTAAATTAAACAAAAGTGTGCAAAAATAAAAAAAAAAGATGGAAATATGATGCTATACGGAAAATTACAGAAATAAAATGGCCGCCGACTTACCTCTAGCAGCATCCAGCTTGCACAAACGTGTTGAACGGTTGAACAATGGTTGAACTGATGATTAAGATGATTTGCTTCTTCGTAGGAGATTGATTTCAGTCTGTCCTTCCGGACAAGCTCCTGACTTCATTTTTAATTGTCCCTGGCGTGAGGTAGGTTTCGCGATTCATCCGACTAATGACTAACCTATTATCTAATTATCTTGGTAATAATGAATAATATGCCCGGGCCTCGGCGCAACTAATATGACTACAGCTATCAATATAACGAATCTTCGAATAACGACATACAAAACAGTTCTTATAAAATTAATTCCCACTACATTTATAACTACGTGCCAAGGGCTATAATTGATTTTAATGAAGAAATAATTATTGGTGTAATAATTACGACCGCATGAGTACTAATAACTAATAATGATTAATATTAATATAAGAAAATAAACTAATATCTAAACCTAAACCTAATTTGCCGCTCCGGCACCAATGCTACCGGAGCGAACATCGCGAACGTGCTTCCACGAGGGAAGCGAAATCGGAATGAGCGACTGAGCGGAAATCAACAACTTAACTTATCGTTGTATAGCAACGCCGGAAACCTAGCAACGGAATTGTTTCACAAGTATTTCATAACTGCTTGATGTTATTAATAATAACTGGGGGAAATTATTTGGCCGTTCTCGGCGATTTGTTTTTGGTCATTTGCAGATTGCGCGTGGTACAATTAAATTAATTCCATTTTCTAATTGGAATTATTTGAATTGACTGCGTTAGTTTTTAATATGGCTGGTCCCCCGGAGTTACTAAATTCAGGTCGACCCTCGGTCGACCAATGCACATGAAATCAAAAATCCCTAAACCCTTTTTCCCTCGAGAAATTGGAATTCGTTGCCATATTTTACACGAGCCAACAAAATGGACGCCAATTATTTCCGTTTAATCAATTTTGACGAATTTTATGATGAAACCATTTTAATTTATGAATGAATGCCGCGGAATCGTTGGGTTTTCACAATGTTTAACTCGCCACATGCATTCCAGATAAAATTTTTCATTTTACTTACTTTTTCTCCATCTTAAGCCACAAATACTAAATTAAATTTAGGTACTCGTCAAACGCAACAAACAATAAATAAATTATATGTATACACAGAAAATACATTTTCGAACAATTTTTATTTATTAATTATTATAAACATACAAAGAATACATATATGAAATTAGAATAAATGCCGATCCTCCTTCAATTGTTCAATCAGTGAGACATAGCGTTCGTTTACCAGCGCGAAACGGATTTTTGATTTTTTTTTGTTTTTATCTTATTATTTTTGCAATATCAATCTCTGTTAAATATAAAAAAATAAAAATAAATGGTGGAATCTTCGCGAAACATTGACTTCTGATATACGAAAATCATTGACAAAGACACCCAATTTCCACTTGGTGTTACAGCAATCACCCAGTGTTTGTCGGATATCTTTGCCATCTTCTCTACAGCGCCAAAATACCCAAAGCTTAATTCAGTAAAGATCTTGTTATGAATGGGATTCTACATTGATTGCTAACCGTTCTACTGCAGAAAACTTCCGACATTCAGGCACTTCCATCTTATTTCGAGTTCAGGGTCCAGTATAGAAGAAGCCAATTAGACAGACCAAAATTTCATCACGTCGTTGTAGTTGTTCACGGTGAAGCCGCCAGATCATGGGACACTGCGTGGGATCACACTGCTGTGCGACACATCATAAACTCGTACTTTCAATATCTTGCATGTTTTGTGTAAAGCGTTAAATTATCGAGTAGAATTATAAAAATTAATAGACATTCTTGAAGCTCAATAAAATGCACGCTTTTAGTTCTCGGCAGCAGTCAAAGCCATGACGGTGAAGTTCACGTCTTCTGCATCACGTGCCATAAACGCCTTGCAAACCTTTGCAGCATCCTAAATTTAACAAAAAAAAAGTGTAGAAAAAAGAGAGAAACAAAGATGGAGATATACAGTAAAATGCAGTAAAATTGCTGAAAACTCAAACACAACAAAATGGCGGCCGACTTACCTCTAGCAAAGTCTCCGGCGCGGTTTTGCCATGATTGATCGGCATCTCCTTGCGCCCATCCAGCTCGTATAAGTCGCCATCTTTGTGCACGAACGCGATGAAATGATGATTAACTTGCTCGTTGGGGTTTAATTCGGTCTGTCCTTCCTGGGCAAGCTCCTGATGCAGGTCTTGAATGCCGGCGGCGACTGCCTGCAGCTTTTCTCCACGCTCCAAAGGCGTCAAGTCTCGCGATTCATCCAATAACTTCTTAAAGTACTCGTTCGTAACAACTAACCTAATGATTAACTAATATAATAACGCCCAGCACAAGAAAAACTAACAACTATCAGCTACAACTATCAATATAACGAATATTCGAATAACGACAAAAACAACTGTTTTCTTTATACTAATAATATTCTCCTCTTCATCTATCAATGAATCCGACTTGTAATTCAGTTTATTTAAGAATTAGGAATGGCATCCAACAATATTATGATTGAAAAACTAGCGTAACTACTAAGAATTAAGATTAGTATGATTAATAACTGTGATTAATATGATTAATAAGATTAATATGAGAAAAGAAGCTAAGAGCTAAACCTAAACCTAACATGCTGCTCCGGCACCAATGCTACCGGAGCGAGCATCGCGCACGTGCTCTCGCCAAGCGAGGCGAGATCGAAATGAACGAGTGGCCGGACCGGAAACCACGCCATAACTTACTTGTCGTTGTTGTTGGCAACGCAGTGTAGCAACGCAATTGTTCCACACGCATTTGATACCAACTGCTTGATGTAATAAATGTTTGGGGAAACTGTTTGGCCAATCTCGGCGATTTGTTTCTGCTCGATTGCAGTGTGCGCATGATACTATAATTAAATTAATTCGATTTACCAATTAGAATTACTTAAATTATTTGAATCTAGGACGTTTTCATTTTTTAAAATGGCTGGTCAACAAGTTACTAGAATCAGTTTCACCAATGCACAGAACCAAATGTTTCTAAACTTTTATAATAGCGTTTTCCAGTGGCAACACTAGTGCAACAGTTTTACGGTGCACTTTATATTTTCCAGTGGAGAATAATCAATTGCAAATGAATTGAAATTGAAAAGATATAGTTACCACTGTAAAATGCTATCAAATAAGCAAAAAAATATGTTCAAATAGTAGAGATAAGGAGCCCGTAATGAAATGTCAGAATCAGACCTTATCATTCCATGGAAATAGCAAAATTACAGCTAAGACAGGTTTGGGAACCCATGCAAGGCACTCATCATCCAATCCATAGACATCCACAACTTTCCATTCGTCAGAGATGCCTAACTGCAGCAAAAACTGAAACAAAAGCAGAAGTAATTCCAAAATTGAAGTCTTCAGCCGGCGAATTTTCTTTGAAAAAGCCGGCGGTGAATTTATGCAATGAAATTGCAGACTCACCTTATTCATAACCTACAACAACAAACGCATTAATATTAATTTTCGAGTATTTTCTGTGGAAAACTTACATCGGGATTCGATTCTAAGGGTAGCCACGCCATGTTCACTTGATGAGGTAAGAAAAGACTGTAAGAAATTAGAAAATAAGCAAATTTATTGTTTAACTTTTTATTTTATTTAGATAAAGTTAAAGGTCCGAAGATTAAAGTACCACTCGCACTCCGTAATGTAGGCAATATATTTGCTGGCACGTTAGTAAAGTTGCGTACTTTTAAGGGGAATCGATATGTTCCGGTACAAGGTGATCATTTAATCTTGGGATGTGTTTGACTTTCGCGCCAATTTTTAATCACCGGAAGTTGCCATTATCAAGTCCCTACACGCATAGCCTGCCCGTCTATGATAAGAGACGTTAGATTGGGCCATAAATACAATATATTTTTGTTATTCTAGTAAATTTATTTAGAAATATATTAAAAATAAATCAAAAACATTAGCGAAAATTGGCGCTAAATTCAAACACATCCCAGGATTAAATGATCACCGGAAAATATATCATCGGTGGGGTTGGCCCAAATTCTTTATACAAGCAAAGCAACAAATTACCGAAAACAAACACAAAACACAAGGCTAGCACAGCGAAGAATCATTAATTCGAGCCGAAATTTAACGTCTACGTGTACAAAACAAATTTTATCAAGTGAAATGTGAGTACAATCACAACAAATTCTCTTATTGATCTCTCCTTACCTTGTTTATTAATATTTATTAATTTTTTATTCGCTTTGAAAAACAATATGGGAGTTGGTTGTTCGGTTTTCTAAGGGAAATCAAGAAAAACCTTTGGAAAAACCAATAAAATTGATTATTAATATTACTGATAGAAAATAATCAAGTTTACAGATTTGACTTAGAAAACTTTGCAACTTCTGCAATAGATAAGTTTAATACTAGAATAATCAGTTATTTTATTTTTATATAGAAAATGATAACCCAGCAAGAAATCTTCAAGAAACAACGAACTTCAATGCAAGTGGCCACAAATGTGACCGAGCAAAAGCATCATGTTTCGCGCGCCAAGCGCGGCCAAATTCTCGGCCATCTCCGCGGTTTTCGCGGTTGCACAGTCTGGTTCACCGGGCTTTCCGGCGCCGGGAAAACCTCAATCGCCTTTGAGTTGGAAGCCCATCTCGTCTCCCACGGTATCCCTGTTTATGGCCTTGATGGCGACAACATGCGCACGGGTCTTAACAAAGACCTAAGCTTTTCGAAACAGGACCGCGAGGAGAATATTCGGCGCGTTGCTGAAGTGGCCAAACTTTTTGCGGATGCCGGACAGATCTGCCTGGCGAGTTTTATATCTCCCTTTGCAGAAGATAGGGATTTGGCACGGATAATCCATCGCGAATCAGATCTGCCTTTCTTTGAGGTCTTTGTTGACACCCCATTGGCAATATGCGAGCAGAGGGATACTAAAGGCTTGTATCAGAAAGCGCGCAAAGGGGATATTAAAGGGTTTACTGGGATTG
>JARJDT010027840.1:0-14839 GCA_030264655.1 Leptusa sp. GC000079 | reverse complement strand
GTAAGTACACATGCGACGACTTACTTTACTTGAGGATAGTATATTGAGCCTTTCGGTTGTAATACCTTCACATAGAAGCACGAAGCGTGTTGGTACATTTCGCGTATTAATTTATTCGTTCATTCATTTATAATTAAAACGGCCATTAGTCCCGCTTTAATGTTCGACCATAAAACAGCATCCATTATTGCGCTTGCTATACAACGAGCATACATGTATGAAAGTGGATAGATATATTTTAGTGCCATCGCATCGCGCCCATCGCCATCATATATTCGTTATGCGAATTTCGAAATGCGGCGGATATAAATATGTAACATTAGTCTTTCGCTTCGTGTACTGGACTATCGACTTTAGGAAGGACTAACAATGGCACTTAATGAAGCCATCCAGACCGATGTAATTACGATCTATCTCATTTAAGTGCGCTATTATCCTTGGTAATTATATTATAATAATGAAATAGTTTCCAACAATGCTAGGCGGCTTGAAAGAAATATCAGAAAATGCGAAAATGTTTCTTTGCTTTTTTTGGTTCTTTGTTAATGTGTTTTCCTTTTTAATAGGTCCATGGCCTCAAAGTCTGAATTAAGATTAAATTCTAAATTCAATTTTAATTATATCCTTTTCAAGTGCCACCGGCAGTAGCAAACGGAATTATAATAATTTCATGAAAACATTGCCCCGTTTTGCTCCAGGCAAAAAGCAAAGGTCCAAAAAACCAAATTTACATTAATATTAATCCCATTAGCACGCAGCACATCAAATACTACATTACTTTGCATTCTTTTCATCTTTCATCATCCCTATTAGATTAGGACGGTTAGTACGCGTCCAAATTTATGATAAACGCCAAAACCAACAAACATAACATGTGCAAATATGCGTAAGTTTAACATGTGAGCAACATGCTTTCTTTTGGCCTTTTTCGGCCCTCTTAATACTTCACAGCACCCACAACACACGTAATCAATTAATATGCGTATTGTTCTTTTACACAAAGATCCTGAGGGTTCAAATTGTTTTCTTCTTTGGCCCTAACATTTAATTTAATCTCAATCAAAAACTTTCTCATGGGTGAAAATTGATTAATCGCACACATCATGCCTAACATTTTATTTTTGTAGAAAAAGTCTAAAAATAATTTTTAAATAAAGAAAATTTGGTATCATATGATAATATGATATGAGAAAACTACTCCATGAAAGTTTTCAACTTTCAGTTACATGTGAATAGCTCGTTCGCGTTGTTTAACTGGGTCGAAACTATTACGAAACAAACGACCTGGCAAAATATTCGACGACCCGAAAATGTCTGAATGCAGGTGAATGGTCTGCAAGCGCTCTACTTTTTCCGTTCCTCGATTCTTTCGTGCAGCTTGTATTAATTTAAAATCTGATCTTTTGTTTTCTTTGTGCTGGGAAGAGCGGGATTGTTTTGTTATGTTGCACAGTGCGTCTGGGCGTTAAAAAATGAAATTGGAAATTCCGCTGAGGACGACGATGAGCAAGGGCGATAAATTATGAGGCCACTTTCGTCGTCCAATAAATGTGCTAATGCTCCGGAAATCCGCGTTAGTCTGCCATTCTCTTCGCGCTGCGTATACGAATCGCCTTTTTTTTCATGCCTAGGACTAAAAAATCAAGGATAATCCTCGATTATTATCAGCAATGCTCCGAAGCGCCACGAGAACCACAATTTTCAAGAATTCTTGCCTTGATCTCAGCATAATTCGAGACCATATCAAGACAAGATTAAGTTTTCAAAAAATCAAACAAGAAATAACAAGAAAGTAACTCAATATGCAACATATCAATAGAAAAAGACAAGACAACAAATTTTAGTCAATAAAAATGAGACGACAAGAAATTCAAATGTCTTGTCTTGACTTTTCAAGATAATACAAAGAATCTAATTTAGACAAGAATTCTTGTCGTGATTTAGACAAGACAAGACAATATTAAGTTTTTTAACAAATCAAGCAGGAAATATCAAGAAAATAAACAAAAAATGTAACATATCAATAGAAATAGGCAAGACAAGAAATGCTAATCAAGGAAAATGACGTCTTGCCTTCATTTTGCAAGACGACTCAAGAAATCCAATTCAAGACAAGAATTCCTGTCTTCTGAAACTCGGTCTGTTTTGAACACCCTGTATCTTTTAATGTTTACTTTGATATAAGTTTGCACAATTTCAAATTGTTATTCCAAACGTTGTGCGTTGTGGAAAAGTTTCAACTTTGTTTCATCCGCGCGGAGGAGTAATTTTTCTCTTCTAATTCAATTACTTGTTATCCTTGGTCCTTTTGTGTATATTTATTTCAGTCACTGTTTGGCTCTGCTTTCTTTTTAATGCTCTTTGTGTGCTTATTGCATTTGTAAATGTAAACGCTTTGTACACACTGCCGGCGACTTGGAGCGGCTATGGAGAAAGGAAATCTAAACATGTCAACAGTTTTCCTCCTTTTAACGTCGTATCGGGTGGTGCTGGAGTGCCGCCCGCTCGCCCTCTGCATGCCCTCGGATGTTTATAACATTGCGGAACGTGGAAAGGCCACGAAAGCAAAGCGCCTTCGTATAACTCACCAGTCGCACTCGCCGTCCGCACATTGCTTCCAGTCAAATGTTTTCGCCGCATCGGTACGAGTGCTGTATGTGTGTTTCGAAGTCGATTTGTATGTCGTGCACGCACTGCCCTTTTTCGGGGGGTCGCGTTCTGATTATATACCCCAAGTCGGGTTGTTTGCCGCGTGTAATAAAATACATGACGCTGGCAGCCACGCAGTTGTGATTTTTACCATCCAAAATCAGGAAACCAAAAGCAGTACAAAAACTAAACTGGACAATTTTACTTTTGCACGATGACAGGCAAAGTGATGTGCGATTTATAATTTCGCACTATAGCATTAGGAACGAGGTTTTATGGCTTTAGATTCAATAAATCTTTAGGGCAGAAGTCGTTGAATTCAATTAGGCACGTCAACGCGTCAAAATTAAATGGCCTGTTCGTTGGCGGCGCTCTTAAAAGACTATAAATAATCGAATATGCTGCGTCGCTGGTACATTTCCCTCGTGCATTGCAGGCTTTCCCAAGGATTTTCACTGCTTTCACACTTCCTGCCACCCACCCGCCATGGTCCATGCTCGCAAGCGTGTGCGTCTTCGAACTCTTCTTCTACTACTCGTTCTTGTATAGCTGTTTGAAGTGTGTTAGCGTTTCAATTCGACTAGTTTTACTTCTTCTCCTATCGCCACGATGCGCGGATGGAAGTAGAGAAGCCCCAATCGTGTCGTAAACTGTTGTAAAACACTCCGAAAGGAGAAACTAATCCATCTCGACGTGTGTGTAAAGCGCCAACTCTTCTTCGGATAGGCCCTGATAGGCTTCATGTTCAGCTTCAAACGTGTATGTATGTCTAGGTGAATAGAAGGGTGGAAAGTAAAGTAGGTAAGTGGAATGGAGGAATGTGTGAAAATGAACGCTGTCTGGCTATGTTCGAAAGTTTCGGGATTTACGGTTTTCAACGATTCAGATTTGTTTGCCACACTGCTTGTTTCGACTTCTCTTTTTGTCAAAAATCTTTGTCTTAAGTTTTAACATCTTCGTGTATTTCAAATTTTCCATAATGTTTTGCTATAAAAAATCTATTTCTAGGAATACTACGATTTCAGGATAGTCCCAATTCGGTGGCTTAAATTGGCTTAAATTTGATTTCAACCTTTTTGAATTTTTTCAACCCTCCGGACCTTCTCATGGGGATTTATCCGTATAGGTATTTTCCGAATGTTGATTCTACAAGTACCTATACAGGATGCATACGGCAGAAAATTGCTATCACCCCTGTTTTTAGTGCCTTTAGGCTACCAACATTATTACCATCATCATTTCCACTTATTGATTTGAAAGGATTCAAGGATTTTCAGGATTCGCAAGTTAATCCTCATCCGCCATCAATTCATATAAAATATAGAGTTTTAACTAATTTAATAACAGATTTCGGGTTAAATTCCAATTAAAAACTGATATGCTCTCAAAATGTTTATTGTAAATCGAAACTTAATTGAAAACCAATAGTTAGCAGTTTAGTGTGTTTGTAATTTGCAGAAAATTACAAAAATATAGATCAGTGTTGCCACTAATCTAATTTTCATCGTGTTCATCAATATGTGATGTTCATAGCATAGGTATAACCTAATATACCGTAAGTTCAATAAAATGTTACATAAAGGTTGACACTTTAAACCGATATTAACTGATAGTGATTAATTGCGTTCTTTGCGGTCTCAGTTGCGTGTAAGCTGAGATCTCCCCAATATTTTCCCCCCATTTTAGTCTAGAATTTACTCATTAGAGAATGAGGCACACGTAAAAAGAATACTATTATTTGAGTAGGTTTCAGGATAACCAGTCAACCCTTATGTAAAATGTTGTTGAACTTACGATATCTTTACATTGTACACTTGTTCGAGCCTATCGAACGCAAAATGAAAAGCGAGTCATTATACAGCGACCTAAGTTAATTGAATAAAACTCTCATTAAACATATTTGCCCAATATTCGTCGACGTTCACGTTGTTAACAATGCCTGTAATGTAAATATGTAATTGGTATTTTCTTGGTTTTCCATTTGATTTAATTTAAATTAATGAGTTGATGAAAATTTCAAATGTTTACAAACTCCTGAAAGATTCGATAATTTTGTCATTTTGTCATCTTAAACTAATTCTATTAAGATAAGTTTCAAATTTTGGCGTTGTTTAGTACATTTTCTGTCTCTGATTTTGCGCTTTTCCGCCCTCAACGTATTTCTTCCACTAAAGTGTAACTAAGTAGAAAGCAACAACAACAATATACGGGAGTCAATCTTGCGACTCTTGGAAAAGACTCGAAAACTTAAAACGAGTTAATCGCTTTTATTATTCAGTTTTATTTAATGGGCCCGAGAAGAAGAAGAAGTTTTATGGGCGCGCTATTAAATTACGCCGAGTTGCCTGCTCGTTTCGCTGGCAGCTTGCGAAAGGCACTGTTTCGGCGCAATCATAAATATAAATATGTTGCAAATTCGAGCAATGGAACGGAAACTCTAAAAGAAAATGAAGTGAATTTGATACAAAACAACTCCAATGTTGTCGCAATAACAAAACGTTTCTAAATTTCATTTTCAGTTCATTCCCAGAATTACATCATCTGATTGTAATCGAATGCCCAAAAGGTTTACCAGAACTAAGTATAAGGGAATTAGAAGAAAGCTGGAAATTGCACAAAGAAAAGTGCCAAAGAATGAATCTGGCTTAAGACATCTAAAATGAAACGCAATTTTTTCGTCCATCTTCAAGTGAAGCGGTTAATTCGGATCTATGTGAATTCCTTCTCCTCTAATACCATTTCCTATTTCTGGCGTGGTTTTTCATCATAAGTTCCCACAGGCAAACGGGCATGAAGACATAATGTTGACGATTTCGTCCAAATAACGCCGTGTTGGTATAAATGTTCACATTCATTTTTCTTTTCTTTTTTCTATTTCTTCGTCTTGTGACGCCGGCGGCGACGTGTGTGCTTTTGCTTTCAGATATGATGGAAAAGTTTATGTGCGCGGATTAAGCTGTCAGGTGTTATCCGTTCTGGTAATGCGCGCACATATACCAGAGGAAACGAGTAAATCTCGACATTTTTAACCTCGCCCAATCGCAATTACAATCATTAACTACTAATGACTTTCGTCGGATCCTCCAAAATATCTAGTTCTGTATGAAATCCGCGCATCAACTTTTACCACTTTAAATCTGCGGATTCGGAGTGAAACAAGCCGTAAACGCGACAAACATAAACCATCTAAACCATGTGCATGCATAAAAGTGTGCGCATGGAAATTTTGCGAAAACAGCGCAAACTTCCTGTGAATGTGCGTGCTTTGCTTGTCAAAAGTTCCTAATTTAATTCGCAGCGACGTGGCAACGAAATGCACAATGTCTGCCAACTTACATGATGACGCTTTTGCTTTTGCTATGATGACTGAACTGAATATCATAAACTAGAATAATGCTAACTTCGCGCAGACACAAAACTAAAAACTTTTATAATAGTAAAACTAGTACTAAAAGTGCAACTTCATCATCATCATCATGTACACAAATCCAACAACCAACAACAAAATGGCAGCATGGATTCCTATTGAAACAATTTATTATAAAATGTATTAATTTCCAACTTTGCATTCGTGTTTGACAAATCACGACAAATGTAATTTTCGTTTTAACTTTTTAATGCAAGATTAAATCGGAACTAAACATATCGGGGCGGAATAAAACTGAAAGAGGAAAATTGAAGGATTTTGTAGCGTTAGTTGCGAGTCAAGAGCAATTATTATGACTAAAAGTTTGTTGTTTATTGTTCATCTTCCTTTTGCAACAAAATTCCATTACTTCAGTATGTGTTTGTTTACAGTACAAAGTGTTGCAAACAATTAGATTAAGTCATTTCTGTGTATTACATTTTCAGAATTTTTAGAAATGCAAACATTTAAATACCCTGTATATTAATTTAGTTTCCACAATTACATTAGAACCAAAATTGCAATGGAATCCTAGTTTCCGGGCGAGATTTTACTGCACCGTCACAATATTCGCTCTTGCAATGCACTTATTGTAGAATGTAGAGAGAGAAAACACAGTTGCCGAGTTGACTTTCAACCGCTGGAACCAACAAGTTTTGTATATATCATAGAGAGGACTCATGGAAAAGCCATTTTGACAACAAGTCAGGCAACACTTTTAATTTGCGAGTATAAATGGTGGTCTGTACTATAATGGAAAACATTTGACATATTTTGTAATAATCGCAGAAAATAACGTTTTTGATTTAATATTATTAGTTAAATATGTATTTTGTTCTAAACTTGTGCCATTTGGCTCAGTTAGGAGAACTAATGTCCACTCTATGTATATATTAAACTCTTTGGCTGGGACCAGTTTGTTGAGATGGAGACCGGACCAAGGCTGCAAACGGTTTTCGAATAACTTTGTAATGAAATACAACTAACTGCACAATGTGGAATTATATGCTCACCACGGTGCAATTATATTCATTTGATATGCCTAGCTACACAAACAAAGTGTACTTTGAACACATTTTACTAATATGCCCTTTATTTTTGATAGATTCTTAACTTACTATGAAAATGTAAAAATGTTACTTATATCATTAATGAAGAAGTAGTTAACGCCGTAGAAACTGTTGAAGGTGAAACTTTACTAATTGAAACAGGGAAATTGCTCAAGATCATCATGATTAAAGAACTTATAAATTGAATGTTGTGCTTTGAAGTGCATCTACATCTATACAGCTACATCGTCTGGCTTAAGTTAGTTTGATGAAAATTGAGTGTCTTGTCTGACGGTTGGCTATGTCTGGAAAAGTTTGCAAAATTAAACAATCCCTCCCCATGCTGAAGTAAAGTTGTTAGAAAACAATTCGTTAACGAATATTTTCACGAAACTTCCAAACTGGAAAAGTTCACTTGTACCTTTCGTCCTGTCGACAGATCAGACAAGGGAACACTTGATTTAAAGATACTTCGACTTCCAAATCAAACTTCGAACAATTTGTTGATGAAAAAAAATAAGAAGATATACTTCTATCTTAGTGTAGTAAAACAAGGAATATAAGCTTGGCACTATTTTTAGATGTTTAGGGTGCTAGTAAGTAACATTGCAATGGCATTGCTGGCATAATAATTGTAAAAGCACGCGTGGCTTGGAGGCGAACACGGTTCTCCACTTTGCTGCCAATGGTTCTGAGACCGTTTCATTCGGATTCGGTGGTGGCTCAACCTCAGCATGGCAATAGCAGCACAAAGTGCTATGTACCTTGCCTACTTCGTTACATGCAACAATCTACAATTTTACATTATCACGCTGAGCCCGGCGCCTTCACACCTACGAACTATAAGGTCCAACTTCACGAGAAGCTAAAGTTTTAACTGCATATTTCTTGTTCACAGTGTTGTTTTCAGGTCTTCAAATAAGCTGCATTATATATAGGAAAATAAAACCGACAAAACTGAAATGTTTAAAGTTTTTCTGTCTTCTTAAATCATGGTATTACAAAGTGGAGTTTACAGCTTGTGACTTATCAAATAATTTTTGATATGATTTAATCATAAGTCAATTTTAATCATTAAAAGCCCCGTAAATGATGAAATCCCGGCGCCTTCACATCTAAAAGGCTAAGTAAAGTTTTCAGCATATTATCTAACATTTGATTTTCGCTATGATTTTATTGCCAAACATAACAAAGTTATTTCTAGGATCCTACTTCCTTTAATTAAATCATAAGATGAATCACATAATGTTAACTTCACTTAATGCTAATTCCATTTTCTATTCAATATTATGTAAAGCCCGGCGCCTTCGCACAATGAAAATCTATTGTTTTCAAATGAGTTGCATTATTTTAAAATAATGTGTTAATTGCTGGTTACATGTTGTTATTACAAATATTTTGTTAATATTAGATGTTTGCACCAAACATATTTCATACTCGCATATATCACTAATGCCAATGCAGACAAAATCTAGTTTCCATTCTATTCAATTATCTCCCTTGCTATGTGTTATTAGTTTCCATAAAACAAACGCATGCTTTGCTTTATGTATCAGTAGGTTGGTGTAAGGTGAAGACTGTTTGGGTTAGGAACGCTGGCGAATCGTGAAGAACGGGAACAAAACTCCGGTTCGTGCCACAAACCTTTCATGCGTTCGCAAGCTTGGTTAATAGTATATTTTCCACGTACTACCTATATTTAGTTGCCCAGTGTTAGTGCGGATGTGAAAATGGAAAATAGGTGAGTGGGTTCGTGCGCTTTTAACAACACAACAACAAACATCGACCTGACCACCTTCTAAACCGTATTGCTTATTATATCACGAATGAAATAACGGCGACATGGAATGTTTGGTAGGAATGTTGTTTTAGGCCTATAGTTAGGAATAAGCAACTAACGACATTATCTACCGGCGCATAATTAAATATGTTAACTCAATAGAAACATTTATATTGTTTACTGGCATGATACAATAGCATAATAGCAAGTACTAAGTGAAGGCAATGCCAATTTTGAATGCAAAGCAAAGACGAAGTACGACTGAGTTTCCATGTTTCTATACATGATTTATAATAAAATCGTAAAGCGCGCAAACTTTGTACAAGTAGATTTATGACTGAACGAAGTGCTTCGTTTCGTCCTGGTCCTGGTCGTCACGGAATAAATGTATGTATCTTATTTCTCGCGTATGCATGCAAGCGATTGTGGCACAATTTTCTGTATCTATTTGGGTTTGGCTTTGACGTGTTGGTTGGCGTGTACTGCACCCTGCGATAGACATGCCTACAGGACCGGGAACAGGAGGAAAATGTTCGCTTGCATCGTTCGTCTCGGTTCGGTTTGCTCTGCGACTAAGTCTGACGTTGTGCTACTTTTCTGCTCGCTACGTGCCGAAACGTGCAAACGTCGAAGAGATATTTTAAATTTCAAATTCGGTACTTTGTGAGGTAGTCAGTCAATCTAATAAAACGCGCATTTTTACGAGCGTTCGTTCTACTTCTCTCCTTGGCACCAAACTGCCGTATATTTCGGTTATCAGTGAAAAAGTTAGAAATGGAAATTTGCAGACACAAGTATTAACGAAGACGATTTTTGCAGTCATGTTAATTAATTAACCAACTACACTACCAAATCAACTCGATGAAACCAAACTAGTATCAAAGTGGTTTATGTAAATATACCTTGATGTACACATTTGCGAATAAAGTAATCCTTCGTTAACAAATCGCATTGTTATATCCACGAATTTCAGGTTTCAGGCTTGAAATTGCTAAAATGACTAATTAATTTAGGCTTCCAGCTCAATTCTGATTTGTAACAGTTGTATAATAAATTTCCTGTCTTATTAATATAAATTAGCTTATAAAATTTAATGCACAATTCAAATTGACATCAGGAAATAAATTTATTCCAAAATATTAGCTATTTAAATTGCGGAATTACACGCATCAAATATTAGCAACTATCAAATATGGAAATTTATCCAACAGTATACTGCTGGCCGGATGCACAATCTGATGGTATAAATTCCGACTTTAGACCACGATTCCAATAGCAATACCGCAATATAAGATAAACGAATATCTTTAATCGCATTGGGAAATTATGGGATTTATGCAATATTACGCTATCATTCAAATTGATCCGTTACAGATTTAACTACCGGTGCAATTGGGACACGTAATAGATGGACATAAGCCATACACAAATTGTCCATGTGGAGATTAAATAGATGAACCACCAAAGGATGATAACATTTTTGAATTAAGATTTTCTCTTCGTAATTATCCAAAGAAGGTCGTCACGTGTCGGTGATTCGCCAATTAGCAAATAGCCTGTAGATATTGTAGTACATTTCTCAAAAATTTAATTGATTTTGAAAACAGATTTTGAATTTGTTTCCCGTCTTAAGCTACACACATGTCAGTTGAATTTGTTAACTTATTAAACTTACTTAAGCTACATAATATTCGATATTAAATGTTTCAATTCCTCACTCGTAGAACCGTCAAAGTTTCTACTCGTTTGGAATCCTCCCGATTCCAAACTCATTACAGAATATACAATTTTGTTGTAATTTCGAAACAGGAACATACACTTTGTGCACATTATCAGTTTGCATAGGCAATTGGTTTCGGTTTGGCAATTGTTATTGATTATCCTTTAGAATCCTCTAGTCCTATTAATAGAGTTTAGAGCAGCAATACGTTGATAGCCGGGTGAACGCTCTGGTCTGGTTATATTTGCAGATGTGGATAGTTCGATAGTTAATGGGAGATATTGCTCGGTTGGATGAATCGACTAACATTTTGGCAACAAACAACTGACAAGCCATTGATTCATGCCAAGCTTGTACACAATATTTAAACAAGTAAATACCTACAACTTGTTTCACAAATGCGAATGCATTGTTGTGTACAGAAACTGATTTTAAATACTTACCTGTCCATATGACTTAATTGGTATCTCACTTAACAGGAAAAGAATCAATGTAGTTGTAGCTTACCTGAAAGAAACAAAATAAATGTATTAATTTCAAGTCAGTTTAAATTGTTAAGAAGTAATGATTAAATTCAAACCGAGGAAACTTAAGAACTGGAAAGTGTCATTTGCACATTGAAACTCAAACTCAAACTCGCTTATCACTCATTCGAGCAACTAACTAAATCGGAAACTGTGAACGAATCAAGCACTTTCCTTCTTCTACGGTTCTACCTATATTTCGTTCGCTTCTTGGATTTGCTAACATGACCAGCGTGTTAGTTAAAGCGATGATGAATTTCGAATACGCCGAACCGAAGTTTCCGATTTCGATGCAACTCGCTAAGCTGTGCGAGTTTAAGTTGCGAAGTTTTCGAAATCCATTCGACCTTACACAATTCACAATTCGTGAGTGCAACTGTAAACTCACAGTTTCCACCTCGCACGAGATACTCATAATGAATGATTCGATTACACATAGTCATATTTAGTGCTTATCATTTTCCAAGCTTAAATCATTTTAGGAAATGTTAGTGAGTCAAGTGAATCAAGCGAAAATGCTTTGATTCTTTAGTGAACATTTCTTGAATATTCCTAGAACGCACTTCAACTTAGAAATTAAGGATAAGAAATGGCAAGAATTTGAGGATAGACAAAGCTAAGAAAAAGAGTGACAGAAAGCCGACTCAGTGAATTTCTTCAACATTCCGAACATTCAACATATCAAAACTGATATAATTTTCCAAAGGAAGGAAAGGCAGCGGACGCGGACGGTGTTCAGTTTTCGATGTTAAGCGAAAAACGAGATTTATTACCCATTGTCCTGTCATTGTTTCACAAAATCACATATTATCATATTAACATACCATGTGTTCCAAATCGAAACCTTTTCGTTTCCCAGATAAAAACAATTTCCTAAGATTCCTTCTCAAGAATAACAAAAGAAAATGAATATTTTTTTATTCACTAAAGTCTAAAGTTAAAGTTTTGAAGAGACAGCACGTCGTCGTTGTAGTCTTCGGCAAAATATAAAACTTATTAAAGCCGAGCAGTGACATCGTCAAGCAAGTTATTAATTAACGTCTGGGCAAAATGTCCTTGTTATTATTTTCAAGCTGAAGCCTGAACTCGTTGCGGGCGTTTTCTTTATCATGCATAAGGCCATCACTAGCAAAGAATTTTCTTATTTTCTTATCGCAGACATTGTATTCTTTGTTGCGCAAACCGATATTAAGCCACCCCCAACCGCAATTCATGCTGTTTAATGTCTTCATTTGGTGTCACATAAATATCGTTTTTATCGTTTACTTTTTATGATTTAATGATCATTAACATTAAAAACTATCGATTTTTCCATTAATTTCGAAAATAAAGTCTCATTGGAAATAAGAAACCCTTATATCAAATATGTTTACTTTATTTGAAACATGTACTATATTTCTTAGTTTGTCCTATTTTCCAGGACGATTACAAAATGGGCACCGTACAAATTAAAGTGGATTGCTTCGCATCGTTGAGTTGTCGTCACCTTTGCATTTCGCACGACGACGAGCGCAAAGCAAGGTAGTAAGATTCTGCAAATATAGTCAAACGCAAAAGGCAGGCAGATATGTAGTCGTTGTCATCGGCCGACTATACAATGTTGTTGGAAATTCTGGGATTCTACTTACATTAGACATTATGTGGAAATGTTCTAATGCTAGGTGCCCCGCTCGTCACAATGTGTAATTTGTAATTCAAGTTTGAAACTTTGCCAACTATACCGAAAGCAAGCAGCAAGGACCAAGTGGATGTACGGATGTGGCATACAAGTTACCTTAAACTTGCTCGAGTTTGACGCAATCATAGATATACTTATGCATACGTAGGTAGTGGCTTGGTATTTTCTATCACATTCCGTATCCTTGAATGCCGGCAATATCTGGTCGTAGATATAATAAAGGTATGTAAATGACGTTTGTATAGGCACATCTTGGTGCCTACGTGTAAAATGTCTGTATTTCTGGATTTGTGATTGTAAAATAAAGATATACCGAATGTTGCGAAATAATATTGCGATCCAAATTCAAATTGAGATTAAAAAAAAAGGTTTTGTATCAGAAAGTTACTAAAATAATTCTCAGAGAAATTGCAAGATATTTAAAGCTTTCTGTATGGAGTGGGGCCAACGTGGAGTACTTTTCTTATATGAAAATAGTCCTTTGTGAGAAGTAAGTACTGATACGGAATGCAAATAATGTTCTTATTATACAACAGTGCCGTGTCTTGGTGCTTGAAAGTCGTTCGCTCTTTGGTAACGCCGAACGCGTATTTGAAATAATATGTATCTAATTTAATTCGACGTGCTTGAGTGCAGCAGGAGTCTTCCAATCTTCCTTAAGAAGCAAGTATGCAAATTAGACGTCTCATATTTAAAATTAGATTACACTATGTAACAAAGTTGCCAACAAATTTCCTGAATTTTTTTCAATTAAATTCAACAAAAAATAAAATTGCGAAAAAAAACGGATAATTTTATTAACGGCCAAATTCCGTGGTGCAGGGCAGTCTCATCCGTTCAAACTATTTGAGGTTTCTGGAATGTGACTGCTGACTGACATGAGAGTTCAGAAGTGAATTCATCGTATTTAGAATGCGATTCGGATTTGGTGCAAATTCCCGAATTCCTCTGCTATCAGTGGTTCTCCGAGTCTCTTTTCACCGCGTCCGCGTCCCGAATTCTCGCAAATTGCATTGCACATCATGCATTAAGTGGTCACATTTCAATTCTTTCATATCAAGCTTCGCTGCATCACCGCACGCTGTGAACAATTAACCCGAGTCAGAATTGCGCTGATGTTCTTATAGAATTTAAATTGCAGCAGTTGAGTCGAGTTGGTGACGTTCGAAATGATAGTTTCGGGCAAAAACACGCCACCAGCGCCCGCTATATCACTGAAGTCATCGGAGAATTGCTGAAATTCGGAGTTGTGTCGCTCGCCGCTTTCCGAATAGAATATGGTCCGGTGCCATAGTCGCATTTATCGCCGAGTGGCGCGTGCTTTTGTGTTTAATTCATCAAGCACACGGGCGAACGCCGACGAAAGCTGCACACTCGATAAAACAATTCGTCCTTTCCGAGGTTGGTGTCGGTGCTCCATTGAAACTACTCGCACGTATAATACGAAAGCGCGCATTCCAATGGAATGTTCTGTCACCGAGGACACACTGACACCGAACACCCGAATATAGGGAAGGACAGGAGTTTATAGGGAACATGGACATCATAATATCTATTATACTGGCGATATATTCATTCAACGAGGACCGAGGTCAATTCGTTTCTGTTGTAGTTCAAAAATATACACAGCCATCGCAAAAATGCTACCTTTTATTTCCCAGCAAACTATTTTAGGTTCAACAATTTCCATCAGGACTGCGCGAGTTAGGGCATGAAATAAATTAAATTCTCAAATATTTGCACGGCATATGAAATTTTTCATTTTCAATATTTTGCATTTTCATCATTTCAACACTCGGCGCCTTGCAAACAAACAACAATGTGGTTTCTTGTACAATGCAATGGCAAATCAACTGGCTGCAAGCCTTTGTTCTCTTTCTGTCATCTCCCACGGTATGTACGAACCGCACGACTATGGCGCGAGCACCGGCACAGGCGAATTTATTCCAACATAATGCACTTTGCATTCGTTGATTTTTCCACCTTCCTTCCTGCACCTCCCCGGAGCGCCAAAGTAAACGAAAATTTACCGT
>JARJDT010027838.1:0-14970 GCA_030264655.1 Leptusa sp. GC000079 | reverse complement strand
ATTTTGAAAAATGATAATTTGAAATTAATTTTTATGGGGAAACTTTTATAGACACAAGTAGCACAATCACAAGGAAGAATGCGAGATATGATATATTGTCGGGCAATTGAAGAGATTGAATGCTAGTGAAATGTTAAGGTGCGATGTCATTGTTTTTACGAACTGCTTGTGCGTGACTTGGGCGTAAAATTACTAATAGAGTGGAAGAAGTTCTTTCCCCTTCTTATATTAGTTTAGTTTTATAGAATTGTCTGGATTCTTGTTCAGATATTCTGCTACATTTTGGAATTGTATCAAAATAATATTTTTTAAAACAAGTACTTTTGGTAATAAAGGCAAAAATCTCAGTTTGTGGTAATTTTTTAAAACATTTGGAACGTCCTGTTCTCCTATGTTACAACCGCATAGGGATAAGGAATAATAGTCGCGAGTATATTTGAACTCTGGTTCGACTTCTACTTTCTTGGCACGTTCCAGGAGATTCGGTTACCTGCACGACATTGGCAAGGAGATGATGTCGTAAGGGCAAAGGATGTATATTTGGGGACTTTTTTTTCGGCACGCACATATTTCCCATGCAATTCGATCACTTGCACGCCATACCAATTTAAAGCCAATATGCCTTTAATCTTTGCCCTTTAATCAAATATCTTTTCAACGTTCTTTTATTATTTAAGAAAATATTGCTTAAACTTTTTTTTATTCCTGAATAGCTTTCAACCCTGGACAATGATAATTGACAATTGATTGTTTGGAAACGTGACAACGATAACTGCAGCTCACAAGTAACAAGTCTTTGGTTACTTTGTGTATCTCAGAACTGTTTGTCAGAAAAGCCTATAGTCCTGGTAGGTATATGTGAAACCTGGACGTATTTACACACAGAAGGCTCCAATACGGGTTGTCCGGACCGAGGACATGTATTCGTTCTGAATGCAAGTAGAATGTGTGCTCAAGGGAGTTGGCCATCGTCGGGATGTATAGGTCTCGTGTAGCACCGAGTCACTCTCTCGGGACGACATGTCCAACGCCGTGACGTGGCTGGGACTGTGACCTCTGTTGACCGCCTTCAACTTCTGTCTACACATCTACGGCCCTTCATCTACTCACCATCACCAATTTAGTAGCAGTCTCGTTCAAATGTTTAGACATTCCGATAAACGCATAATCATCATGGATCCTGCCTATCCAAAGGCCCAAATTCATTTTCTTTCGAAAGTTAAAAATTAATCAAGCCAAAAATGAGTTAGATCTTGAAGAAAGTTTAATTGGAAGGAAAATTATTATCGATAAAAAGATTAAAAGGACACCGTTTCCTATCCTTTTATGATCGGCACAAAGTTCAATCTGAGCCAAAGTCTTGTTTTTTAGGCAAAGGATTATGTAACCTTTGAAATTTTTTATTTCCTAAATATTAGTAGTTCGAGTGGAAGAATGAATGAGGATAACCAACAATGACTTGGATCTAATTCAAAGCCCAAAAATGTCTTTATAATTTTCAGTTCGACAATAAAGCAGAACAATGAGCTCCATTATAATAAAAATGGTTTTCAATTTAAACCTATACATCGATCAAATATTGTCATTGATGAGAGTTTTTAGATGAACTACAATTTTACAAAACATTTTTCCAGATTTGTAATAATTTTTGTCAATTTTATTTTGGTCCTACATATTATTTACATTTGCTTTTGTGCTTTTGTAAACGAAACATGTTTGGCTTTTTGTTTTATTTCCGATTTACATTCTGGCTATTATATGGATTTAACAAGAGTTTGCACATGTTTTTTTGTATAAACAGTAAAAATTGACGTGAATAGAAATGCGGTATTCAATAATGCCCGCCCTGAAAAATGTTGACGACAAAATTCAATGCCAAATAGGCAAATATTCTCTCGTTTTGGGCCTACATTTTGTACGGTTGCTAAATGCGTCTGTTACTGTTGATTTGTAAGGCTGCATGTAGCAGAGAGTGGCCAGTAGTAACCAGTCGTCGGTCTGGTTGTGGTTATTTGTGCGATTTATTTCGAGGATTCGAGAGGAATACGAAACGGACGGAACGGACCATGTCCCCGAGCAATATATCCTGCGACTATACGACCGGAACAATGCCCGTTGCCCATTATAACGAAAACGACACGCTAAATATGCACCCATTCACGAAATATTCTATTTACACAACAACAATCCCGGTAAAACCCAACATAACTCGCCAGCGACACCAATAACCCAAGGATCAAGAAGGAAGAGTGGGTTCACCTCAACGGCCCAACAATTATATTGCTGCGTAAAAATACAGCGCTCATTCATTCTGCAGAAAATATAACAGCGGCGAAAAACAAATTAGTTCCGAGCGCAAATTTGTCTGGTTCTTTTATAAAATCTTAGAAACGAAATTATAATAACCACAATTATATTTCTTCATGGTATACGTATTGACCTTCAGTTCTCTTTGACATTTGTACCTCTTGGGTCTGCACCATAGATTAAAAGCTACATCCAAGTCGTGAGAGTGGCGAACTTAATTTACATTTTTTGCCTGCATGCTCGCCATTCCACCATTCTACTCCTCACTATATTACTTGAAATATCTGTTGGTTTTGCTGGTTCTAGAACAGCTTTCATCGTTTAGTCTAGAGTACATTTTATGGCTCGCCGCGACATGGTGCCGTGAAAATTTCATTCCATTTGATTAAGTTGTTTGCGTACGCTTTTTTGTGGGCCCACTTTGGGCGATGTTAGTGTAGCTAACGACATTTTTGGTTTCAGTAATATGGGGACGCTTTTTGCTTCTGCAAAATGTAAAATGTACGTGTTTGGCAATCTTGTTGCGTTCTCTTTTTACGTCTGTCCATGTTGAAATTTTTTTAAATTTTTCTCTGTTCGTGTTCTTAGTGCTACTACAAATCGTTATGATTGGACATGGACTGGACCCCGCTGGGGATCTTTCCTATAGTGTTTTTCACTGTTTGTTTCAGTGGAAATTTGGGGATTTGAAAAATAAAACGTATAAAAAAGCAGACACGAGCATCATGCAGCAGAAAAATTTCCAGTTTATACATTGTTTGAAAAACACATCACAACATTAAACGTCAAACTGCCAACAAGTTTCCTAACATTCTGCTGACAAATAAGATAGACGCCGGGGCCGGAGAGCCATTGTCCATTCCAAGCTCGTTCGGGGCGTCCTAGCCTCGCTCCAGCTTCCCTTCCGCCTAAACCCTTAACGCCTTGCATTCGTTCGTCACTCGTGCAGATGTTGTTCTTGTTGTGTGTGCATCGCGTAGCCGAAAGGCCACGCGCTCGGATGACTTTTCGCAGACCCTTTTGCGTTGTGATGCATTTCATCAAAAAGTCAGCGCAACTCTTTTTATCGCGCCAACCATACACTCTCTTCTTGGCACTCGCTTCAAATTAAAAATATTAAATGAAATTTAGTTCGGCTGTCTACATCTACTCTACCCTTGCATTATCAAAATGAATAGATTTAGACAATTGTAAAGAAAATAAGATTTGAATTCATTCATCATGCAATTGACGCCCAGGCTTTCGCAATTGTTGTCCTCGAGTGTAGTAAGAGAAATACATGAAAGCTTAATTAACGAAATAATGGCGAAATGAAGGCAAGAACAACGGCTTCTGCAAACGGCTGAACGAAATATCAATTATCAAATATCTGCTTAGTATATGCGCGCTAACAACGGTCCAGTTTAAAATTTTAAAGACTTGATGGGTTGCGACAGCCGTACGATGGGGATAAGCGCGCAAAAGGACTAAAAACGCCACTACTAGAGAGAGGTATAATGGAGTAATACGAACACGAGAAAATTGTAGGAAAAGGATAGAAAGGGGCGCATTTTGATGTCGCTGTTAGGAATTGCCATGCCTTTTCCGTTCGCTCCTTTTCCAAGATGAGAAAATGCCAAATGGTGCACATGTTGTTACGGGTGCGCTTTCAATTTCTAAATTTATATTTTACGACGATTGCAGAACGAAAGAGGGCGTTAATATTAATTCATAAATCATGATTTTCTTATATTAATGACTGCTTTCTTCACTCTCACCAGCCGTTCACACTCACCGACTTCTTTCACCAATTCCAATTATACATTTTGCATTTCCAGTATTTTAGCATACAATGATAGGCGTTAATCATGTAACATACATTTATTAAAACTTTTAAAAAAACTCGACGCGTATACAAAGTGTAAATTTGAAGCAGTATTGCTAATGCGCGTTTGCATACAAGGCGCATTGGGTGAAAAAGTGCTAGCACGGAAAACCGAGCTGTGCGCGGAAAACGCGAACATTTAGGGGTGACGGCTAAGTTAGGACGGCCCGCGGCGCTCAACCCGGAGAGACGATAAGATAAGGTACCGTTAGGTTATGGAATGGCACTTTAATTACACTAATGGGAGAACCAAATGTTAATTACAATTCAAAGTCAAAAAGAGAAGCGCTCGCTACTGCTATGCCATCGTCGGCGGCGTCTTCGTTGCTGTTGCTTGGTCTCTCAATTTATAGACACGGATTTGACTGTGTGCAGGAAGCGGTTCGCTTCTAGCGCTTGGGGGATTTTGTTTTAACCAAGGAAGGCCAAGGCGGCGATCCAGCACTAACTGAATTCTGGATATGCAGCTGTGGCCGTCGATATTATTGTCATATGCAAATCGTAAACACAATTTTAAATTTTGTTTTCAAAAGTCCAAGTGAATTTTTAATAAACGTTTCTTTTCCTTGTTTTTCAGAACTATTTTAAGCCCAAAATCAGAGATATAGATAAGTCTCCGTCACCTATTCGTATACCGCAGCATCCACCTGTTCATTTCAAGAAGGAACTTGAAGAACCAAAAGTTGATAACGTCGAAGACACCGATGAAGCCGATATATGCAAAGTAGAAGGTAAGTCACCTCTTAATATTTCTCACCAGTTTTAATTAAGTGTTCAAGTGTCAGTGAAATATTAAAGGATACAAAAATGATTGTTTTTAATACATATTTTTAACATTTTAATAACTCGACGAGTTTGAGTTAGAGTCCACACAAATACTCTTCGCGAAGATCCTTTATTTTTACTTTTAACTTTTTACCTAGGAAAATTTCATTTCGTTTACCTGCCCACCTCGTCGACGACGGAAGAGAAAGAAAAGTTTTAAAAACAATCTTTTAATACTCGAACGCTGCATACCTACTTTCAATCATCCCGTATTCTCTCTCCGCTTCCCCATCTTGCAATTATTTTATATTTAAAATGCCTTTTATACTTCTTTGGAAAGAAGCGCGTATAGTCAAAAAGTTGAGGCAAGTGCTTATGCACGTTTGCACAAAAGAAAGTAAGTGCTGCTTATTGTTAATAAGAAGAACGTGCACTCATTTTCTATCGTATATACTTACTATATATTTTATATAAGACTTCGAAGAAGGTACATCAAGGATTTTTTTCGAAAATAACTTGACTTAAGAATTTTCATCAAAAATGCTTGTTTTACTTGCACATTTTCACGTTGCTTGAAATAATAATAAAATTATAAAGGAAGCATTCACATTTCCTTATTGCTTTTGTTAGGGATTGTAAAATCTATTTAAATCCTCAACGTTAACATATGCAGTATGCAATATTATTTACGAGCTCTCTGCTTCATGTTCTTTAATGCTGAGAAAGGAGCGCGGCGCGAATCGAGTGAAATTTATAAATTTAAAATCACTTTATCTATGCGGTATGTGTAGAATGCAAGGGCGTTCGCGTTTGGCAGAAGCTAGTGGCTGGTGTTTCCCCAACATCCAACATAGAGCCCTGGCAATCTTCGGAATATACGAGAGTATGTCGAGATATATGAGTAGCAATATGCTTTGGCGTGATTTAGATAGAAAACGCGAGCGAGTGCGACTTTTGCCGTTCATGCATTTAGCATCCGTGGCTTGCAAATTTGGCTTTCGGGCCCAGACCATACTGGCAATTCGCTGTTGCTTGGTGCATAAGCATATTCGTTATTCGGTTATTCCTACTGTGTTTGTACACGCGCTCTGGTATGTTGTAGCCTTGTAGATATGAATATATACATTAGATAATGGGACGCAGCGAGACCAGCACACCAGCCACTATACTCACAATAATACTAGATAGAAATTTATTGCACAAAAAGTGCTTTATTTCAGAATTTATTACAAGCAGAAATAGTGCAAAGTGTGTGTTATGAAAATAATTTTCACTAAGCGTTTTTGGAAAATTCTCAAGATTTTACCCAAAATGCGGCGCAATTCTTCTCATGTGGGTTGGGTTGGGCGACTATGACTATATGGTTCAAAGATAGCACCGGGTATAAGATGGCTTTCGCGTTGCGAAAATGACGGCAGTAAGCAGCGGAGCCATAAGCCAGTGTTCAATATAATAGCGGGAGATTCCTTTCACGACCGCAGCCCGCGTGCGCTGCTCCGGCTCCTTCGCCAACGCCAACATGCGAGGCAGCATCCGCAGCCCGATGCCTCCCTTCGCATCGCATCGCCGCCGTTTGCTGCCGGCTGCTGCTTGTGCTTCTCTTTACTTTCAACTCGCTCAACGTCTCGAAACCGCACATTTCAACCCCATCCTCCTACGTCGTCCACCGCACGCCACCCTCCTCGACCACCCTGTTACGACTCGCTACCACGGGGCACACGACTATACCCAACTACCACTACACTACCCAACTCTTAACGGCGATGGGGGAGCGTTTTACTGTTTTATTGATTAATTGAGTTCGGGTCGCTTTCGGATTTCGGTTTTATTGCGTTTTATAGTAGTTATCTTTATAGCGTGCATGAGTTATCTCGTTTATTTTTTCTTCTATCAACATCACCATCACCACGTTCATGTCGAGATCGCAGAACTAGATTTTTTAATTCCGCGAATTGCTTTCTAAGTTCTTTGGTTATTGTGGCAAAAGTTAAATTCTGGTGCGCTGCTGGTTCTTTTGCATAGAGAAGACCTTTTTGTTCGGCTTTGATTATTGAGGTATTGAAGAGGGAATAAGGACGGAAGGATTATATAGAAATAGTCTTGAATGCAGAAGAACTAAAACGAATAAATATCTATTGCTTGTACGATCATTATCGTTTTACGACCATTATCAATATAACTGCTCTATTATTACCATGGTCATCAAATTGTTTTCTCATTTTACTCCTTGTTCTCCACACTTCCGATCTATTAGTTTTTATTTCATCGTCTTTATACTCCATGGAGTATCACGTTTTATAAGACAAAAGATCTAATATATAAACCACTTAAAATATAAGTAGTAAAATGACAAAGTGTGATTAATCCTACAATTAATTTACTGAATGGACTTACCTAGTATCTACTATTCAATATTCTAATACCATTACCACTACTCCAAGAATGATAAATTATTTATTAATTATTGAAAATAAAAGATTTATAGCTTTATGTAAGAGAGTACTGGCAAGTCTTCGGAGAACACTGTGTTTTGATATAATAGTTTACACTTTATCATAAGATACGTGCCCTCCATCTCCATTGTACCCATGTGTTTCGTCTAGGCCCAGATTCTCTTGACTACTTACTGTATCCTTGTCCTTGCCCGCAGTGGATACTTGGCACTTGTTTCGTTAAACATGTAAGTCGTGCGAGAAGATATGTTAGTGTATCCCAATGGGTTCAGGAAGGTACCTTCGCCTGGACTCTCTCTTTGGTTGTAGCTCATAGGTTGTGTATGCGTACGCTTACATTCTACGTAAGTGAATGTATGCGAAGAGCATGAAATATCTTACGCATAAATTAGACAAAGTTTCAGCAAGAAATTACAGTAAGCCCAAGGCATTAATACAGTCATTACGAGAGTAATGCGTTCCATCGTTATAGGAGTACTCATCGTTTTCCTCATATACCATAGAGTAATTCGTAACTTGCCTGTGTGTGTGTGTGCGTGTTGCCGAGAAGTGTGGGAAATCTTCAGATCATTGAGGAAATTTACTGACAAAGTGGTTAAAAAGGTGCAGGTGCATCTTGGAGTTAACTAAGTTTTTTTGCGGCTTGCGGTGCTAAATCGTAATCATTATATTGATTACCTTGGAATGCCAATGATATTCATAAAACAACCCCCAAAATGATTGATTATTTTCCAAATCTAATTACGATTACGCTCTAATATAATCAGATTATTTAAAAGCCAACACACCGATCCGATGATCCGTTTCCTAACGTTTTGGTCCGGATATTATTGCCTCTTGAATTGCCTCTATTTAATGCACATTTTCCCCCCTGCTTGCCATCGCAGAATTTCGTTCCCGTTCCTATACACGTCTTCAATTTTCAATGCACAACCTTGATATTCAACATTTCCCCATTCATTTTGTTCATTTCCCACACCGATGAGGAAGGTTTTGCACTTATAGCATTTTCCAGATCGCCTCTCGATTATTTCATTCTTGCGTTTACTTTCCACTGCGGTTTTGCCTTTTTGATTCGAATCGTTTGCTTTGTGTGTACGTGTGCGGGGGCTGACAAGCATTTTTACAAATGATTCCACTTGCGTTTGCTCTTTACCGTTACGCCACGCATTGAATGGCATATTCAGTCCCCAAAACGACCGCTTTCAACAGCCCGGGTTGCCGCATACCACACTTTCACTCTGTATAGAATCGTTTGAAGAATCTACAGGTGGCTTCCTGAAATGTGTAGACTATAGGAGCAGATAGCACCAGTTTTTTTTTCGCCCGGAGGATTTTTCAACCCATAACATTCGGGTTGATATCATTATTTTCAAGTTACATGTGAAGAGTGTATTCATACTAGACACCCCAAAATGCCAAGGATTACACAAAATAATTCATGCTATCTCACTTAAATATTTATACCCAAAACTCACACAACTCGTTTATCAAACACATTTACCATTCATGATATGTGACGTGTGGTATTAAAAAGGAAAAACAATTTTCCAAAGGCTTTTACTTTTCGTATACCTAACACAAAAGCTCCTTATCTTTGCATCTATATGCTGCAATAAAAAACAACCCCTTATTTTTTAATTGTCCTTTGAATTGTTCTCTAAACATTTATTTGATTTTTATTGTGACATTATTGTTTCAAGTACCATTTTTCACTCCAGCATCCCCAATGTGTCTCTAATTTTTTGCCAATTGCTGACGTTTCCTGCTGCCTGTAAAGATAAACGAACCGCGTCCTAGCGCTGAAGTTAATTGAATTTTGCCTCAACGTGTGAAATACCCACTGCGCTCTTCTTAATATTTATGAATTTATGATTAGAAAACGGCGGAAATGTGTTGATAAGACACACGTTTTCCTGTATGGATGCTACCCACAAGGGTGTATCTAACTCTAAGGTTCTATCTGCGATAGGTTTCCGGTTTTTGTTAGACTTGTATTTGCCATTCGTTATAAATAGAGAAATATCTATAGGTATAGGCTATCTTTACACTGGAGGTTTTAATTTCCTTTTCGTTTAGTCTAGATTCAGACCTGTTATTATTTAAAAGTCATTTCAGTGCAAAAATGTGCTCGAAACGGAAAGTTTAAATAGTCGGTATCAACTTTATGCCCGACCTTCAAAAGTTGGAAACTTTTTTTTTTACCCAGTAATGTTTTTCGTCTGTATTTTGGTTCTTCATATACGACTAGCTAGGATAAACTTTTTAATGTTTATTGGAAGTTTAACTTTATTTAAAATCTTTCTACTATAGTTGTAACAAAGTTTTTGCTTTCAGTTTTCACAAGTTACTGACCTGAACTAACTAGCTGCTTTAGCCATTTGCCCGTTGCCACCATTTCGTTAGTACTTTGTTGTATATTTAGTCAAGTATTCATTCACTTACATGTGCATACACAGAAGACTGTATTATAATCACGTTTAGCTTAGACTAGTCTAAGGCTAAGGTACAGGAATAATGCACATCAAGTAGATGTGGTTCAGCGTTTGCAGATGAGCGCTTCGTAAACTCATTGCCTCGGCTGGAAGCTGAAGCCGCCGTTAGTTGCGTTTGCTGGCCCGTTATTCTCTCTGGTTGCTTGAGCAGAGATTACACGTGAATTATTACACAAAGATATCTAATTGTTGCCTCAGGGCCACGAAGGGCGCCGCACGTCTACTTGACCCAGCTGCGAGAAGATGCCACTGAATCTGAAGCCAAAACTAGGGGGTTACGCAATGCTTATCAAGACGCAAGACCATATTTAATAAATATTATTTTTTAACAAAATTTCATTGGAGACTTCGAAGTATTTGTTATATTACTCATTTTTCACTGGTGCTTACTAAATTCCATCTTTGCATTTAAATCCAGTTAGTTGTAATTAGCGTCGCGAGGATTAACGACCGACCTTCGATTATTTAGGAATTAATTATTTCTCCTCCTTATCTTATTTTGCTCTCATGGTGCGTATAGGGGTATACCTTAAATCCAAATATACGATGTGTGTTAGCCAAAACGCCCAAAACCAACTAACATCCCTTATAATGTTAGAGCTGGATATTGTAATCGCACGGTCTGTTCCTGTTGCACATACAAATTTACATTACACATGTGAATGTTCTAAACAAATCTTAACATGAAGGTGGTATAACACTAAAATGTAACCACTGCAAATACTTATCGTGTTACTACTCCGATACCTATAACCCAGTATAAACCGTTGGTACACTTTTGTTTTTCTACACACGAATGAAAGAAATACTTGACTAAGAAAAAGAAGTGTTCGTAATGTAAAAGCAAGAAAATCTGTTCCCTTTTTCCTTGCAGATTTTCTACTTTTTCCTGTTTTGCTTCCCCCTATGCTAGCACTAATTCCTTCCATTCGTTCCTTAACAAGGATAACACGTACATACGCGTATCGCATATAGGGTTTTGTCTTGTAAAAATAGGGAGGGTGACTCGTCCTTTCTTTTCCCTTTTGCCTTGGCAAGGCAATATTTTCAGAGTGAGCAGTTTATCGCGCCTTATATCGTCGTATTAGGTCGCCTTGTGGAACGCTAACAGGTCAGTTACTTACGATCCTTCAAGTATGAAACGGGGTTTTTACGATATTTACGCTTTTCACGATTTCCTGTCGGCGACAAACGAGCCATTCCTTCAAGCGAAACGACGGCCACTTTATTACGTTTTTACTAGTTGTCTAACCGGATGAGTATTTTGAAGATATCGCCAAACATTATTTGAATTACTGACCTAAAATTTGATTGAAGAGGATTTTTATCTTTCACGTTTGGTGGGTGCGTTTAGGTTTAATACAGATAAATTTAACGCCAATTTGATAAATTGTACGTGAGCGAGGAGAGTTTAAGCGACTATATGATAACGTGGCGGTGACGAAGAAAGGTGACGAAGCGCAGATTCGCAGATTGAAGATTCCTTTGAGCTTTGAGGTATCCAATTGTCAGTGGAGCGTATGCTCGAGCACTGTTGGAAGCGTTTCGTCTTTCGCGGCTCGGCAGTACCATGATTAAGGTAAATGGGTAAATAAAGTAAATGAAGGCTGAAGCCTTGTACATGAAGGACTGAGGTGAAATAGGTTTACCGCATTTCGACAACTTGCTTCCTTGCTTCTGGGCTAAAGTGGCTCCTTCTGTCCTTCTAACATTAACACTAACATGTTGACGGGTTAAATTCAACCCACACATACAATAGTCTTCGGATATTTTGGTTCATGATTCATTTTTACTAAATTTATGTTACGTTTGGAGAAATTAATTATATCTGTTTTTTAATCGTTATTTTTCGTGTGCAAACAAATTAATTTCATATAAACAGATAAATCATTTGGGAACACAATTAGGAATAATATATGAACCTTAAACATGTAGACATTGCTCACGGAAAATGGTAAATGGAAGTGAAATTAAAAAAGAAACAACACCATTTCATTTCCATGTCTGGAATTAGTCCGCTAGTAGGATGTGCAAGGAGACTTGCGTTCCCCATGCTTTCCCTATGCGTCGTATCTGAACTAATACACTGACTGCTACATTTTCGTGCACTCGCGAATCCACCTGATGTACATAAATACCTTCCGGCCGCGCTCATTTCCGGTAAATTATCCCTGCATATTATAATAAATCCGCGCAAAACTGTTGTTGCTTGACTACCTTGCTGCTATTGCAGCAATAGAAGCGACGTGCCCACGTGCACCAACGATAATTTGTAGCGCCCAATAATTCAAGAAAAAAATTCATAATGGCATGAGTTATGCTCGAAGTTTATATTTACGGTATTAATTTCCTTCTCTTTGTTGCCGCATTCATTCAACACACGCGCTTCTTAGCTTTTCGCCTCGTTTGCTCGTCCTTTTCCTTTTTCTATGCAGTAGGCAGAAACATTGAGACGTTAAAAGTCTAGGCACATGCTGATTATGCTGTTGAATAGCAGCCGAAACGACGTTTACTTTGCTTCAGCAGAATGTAAATATGAATAATACTTACAAACATTTGTGGCCATCAACAGGACGAAGAAGACAATGACAGTGACAATGAAAAATAACGGGAAACAGGCAACAAAACTTGCTGTAAAGGGTAAAGAAAAGACGGGAGTCTTAAGAAAAGTCGCTGGAAGTGTAGAAACTGAAAAGGAAGGGAGAAGAGTTTAAGAATTAACTGGCCATGTTGTAATAATGGAAATTTAAATATAAACAGAAGAACAAACACTTTGGGCGCGGGTTCCTGCTTAAGCTGTGGGAGAGCGAAGCGAAACTGTTGGGTTATTAATTAGCTTCATCTAAAATATAATTGTGTATTAAGAATTAGGGCTTTATCACTTAATTACACAAATGTTGTGTACGAATTGAGTAGCCAAGATGCACAGACTTAACTTCCGGTCTACGCTGCAAAATATATCTTAATTAACCTAACTTTGGGTTTATTTTCGGCTAGATTTAAGATAACATGTTTTCGTTCACAATTTTTTATTTGCTTATTTTTAAAGATGCGGTAAATCAATATCAAGATTGGGATGTTTGTCTACTGCAACGGAGGGTAGTCTTTGTATACTCGCTTCATTGGGGTAGTTTCAGTCGTTTGTTATGTGTATGTTGTCTCCACTTCCATAATCATGTGTCTTGATTAGCGCCGTTTGTATAAGTATATTACGTCGCCTTGTCCCTATATCGCAAGCGCAAGCTCTTAGCACTTCTTCGTATTATGCTTTTTCCATATTTGCCAGATTTTCGTTTTCCCTCTGCCACCGAAAATGCGCATGCAAACTTTGCACTAGCACAATGAGCTCATTTATTATCCCACCACGCAAATTTAAATGTAAATATGGAATCGAATTTTAACATTTTCCTATAAGACTCCCACTCCATCTCAGATACAGCATAGAAATGATTTTCTCCTTGAATTCTTGACAAAATTAGTATTGAAATATATGCACCTAAGTGAAGGGATTTTTGTGATTTTAAGCAAATGCTCGCACTCTCCAGGAACGAACAGGTGAGGGTGCGTTGGCACTGCATCGTTTTGTCATTTGCTTTTACTTCTTAGTGGGTAGCTACTCTCAATATAGGGAACATCCTGCTATTTTTGTAAGGCAAAACGTGTGGCACTGTGTTGAGGAGTACATGGGTCCCGGGTGCGCTTAGTGACGTCAGCCGAAAGTCGAAAATTTATGCATCTATTCCATATTTCGCAAGTCGTTTTCATAATTCCACGCATCAGGCTGGGAGACACGCGGAGCGGCGTGCACGTATTTCCATTTTGTCCTTGTGAAAACTGAAAACGGTATATTGGCGAAGGAAGGTACTGAACACTATACTACTCTCTTTAAACATTAGGGATGCGAAGTCTTTCCCAACGAGTGGTTAGTTCGCACTTTGCCAACCATCGAACCTTTCCAACAAAGTAACACATTTTCATTTACTCGATGTACTTGTTTCTTCCGTTGTTTGGAATCGCAAAGTTTTCGATACCAGTTGAATATCTCTGATTTTTGTTGTTCAAGTCAATTTCGAAATAGTAATATTTGAAACACCCTGTATTTTTAAATAGTAAGTACTAAACGAAAGTATAAACACACGGTACGTGCTCACACCACCTAGTTTCAGCCTCCACCTTCGCCTGCCCCCATTTGCATACTCGTCAGCTGCGTCACCTCAACTTTTCCAAACAGCCATGGAAAGCCTGTGCAAGTATTAGACAGACTTGTGGAAAATCTGAACGGGGAAGAGAGAAGTTGGACTAAAAAGGTGCCCAACGACAAACTACTCTCTCCATATTTGGGGGGCCAAATGTGATGCATTTGAAATGCTTTCTCGACTTTGATTCTTCGCATATCCTCCCAGTCTCCAGACTCCACGCATTTCAATACTTCGTATGCATATGTAAACGAATGCTATGGCGAAATGACGACGTAGGATATAAGAAAGGATATGGGGTTATTTTGCAAACAACGTAAAGCGAATTTACGCGTTTTATCAACTCACACAAGTTACAAGTTGCACCCATAGCATCAGGATGGATTCACATGCAGATTTCGATTTTGAAACACATCGCATTCGTAAAATGTGTGCATGATTTCCACAGATATAGTGTATGAATAAAACTATGCGTATTTGCAGTCGTTCAAGTCTAACTCAAATAAGCATTCTCGTGCGCTATGCAAAGTTGAGGAGAAATATTCAAAATATATTGAAATTTCAATTGCACTTACCGATTTTTACGAATTTCTGCACATATGGTGATTTGAAAATTTTTAAGTTTTTTCCAATCTTCTTTTAAGCTACCTCACAGATTTTAAGATGCATCACAAGATAAAACAATGTCGCTTGTCTTTTAAACTTAGTTTTAGGGGAAGTAAATAAATCTTATAAGAATTACTCAATCCTTGCTGGGTTACACTTTTTATTACATTGCGTTCAAAATACAAGTAAAATAGCTTCGCAACAAAGAAATAGCATTAGTGGTTATAAGAAGCTAATATAAGTCATAACAAACAAGTGCTATGACGCCTATAGGTATAAAACCA
>JARJDT010027815.1:0-24292 GCA_030264655.1 Leptusa sp. GC000079 | reverse complement strand
GTTCAGAGATATGGCCATTTTAAATTTTCAATGATTTTTTTACATACGATCGTACGTATGTACATACATACGGACATCACTTCAAAAACCACGGGACCTCAACTCGTGTCTATAGGTATACCACCTAAGCCTGCGAAGTCAAAATACAGTGATTGTGGCTAAAATCATGTGAGATTTTCCTGAATGCGTTAAAACGACAATTCCATACAATACTCACTCACTTCCGCCTCACTTTTCCGGAGTTGTTCCTGAGCACTCAGATAAAAAGAACGTGACAATTGAGGTAGTAGACGTGGCAACGTTGCATTCCCCCTACGATGGCTCTCAAAATGTTATGGATGACTTTACAATAGTATGCCAACTGACAACGAGAACGAGCGACAACAAACATTGCTTGATGTTTGCTCTTGGTCCGCTCTGTGGCTTCATTCAAACGAAGAAAAATGGGTAACGTCGACACGAAACTGAACTTCCGCAAAGCTGTCGTCCAACTCACATCAAAAACCGAAGTATAACTCATTTCTTCATTCAATTCGCTTGATAATAGTTCTTAATGAGACTTGAACGTGTTTAGCCAATCGATGCGAACGACGACGTCTTCTGGGAGCAGTTCTGGTGCGAGAGCGTGAGCAGCGTGCAAGATGTCTTTACGCTGGTGCCCGCCGCGGAGATCCGCAGCCTGCGCGAGGAGGCGCCGGCAAACCTGGCCACGCTGTGCTACAAGGCGGTCGAGAAGCTGGTGCGAGCGGTGGACAACAGCTGTCGCACACAGGGCGAACAACAGACTGGTACGTATCAAAGGTGTGAGCGAAGCGAGTCTTTCGCATTGTTCTTTGTTACACGAACAATTTGCGAGCGAAGCGTGCTTAGAGAGATTTTTCAGGTATTTAATATAAAGTAATAGTTTGAGTTTCTTTAAAATTCGATAGATGTCGCTTTAATGGTTTTTTGCAGTTTTTGGAAGAAATGTTGTTTTTAAGAGTGAGTGAAGCAAGTTTAGGAGATTGTAATATTTCCCAGAAAAAAACGGGAATCCCTGGAAAAATACAATTTTTCTCAGCAAAAACATGAGAAATATGAGAAAAACTTCTTAAAAAGTGCGAATATTCTGCAATTTTCTAAATTTTCAAAGAAAAGAGGCGTTTTTGTGAAAAACAAAGAAAAAATGTTTGAAAACAACCAATATTGCCAATTTCTTCAATTTTTCCATGAAAAATCTATGAAAATATGAGAGATTTTGGAAATGTGTCGATTTTTAAATGTTTTAGGCTCTGTTACTAACAAAAATGCATCATTTTTCCAGGAAGATTTGAGAAAATAAGCAAAAGACGTGGAAACTTTCAGTTTTTTTCTTGGTTTTCCACCAACTTTTTCAAAGAAAAACAACTTTATACTTGACAGTTGAAAGTAATAAAGAAAGTTCTTTTTCTTTAATAAATCATCAAAAATTGCTTTTCGACAGATTTTTACTGTTTTCTAGAAAAATTCATTAAAAAAGCTTGGAGATTTTTGATGGTTTAATGCTCTTTTACTAACAAAAATGCATTTTCCAGGGAAATTTTTAGAAAATTAGTAAGTAGTTAGTAAGTTTTGTCTTGGTTTTCAACCAAAGAGATGTCTGGGTGAAAACATATAGAAATGTTTCAAAACCGTCAACTTTCACAGAAGGTTTTTCTTGAAAAAGCGGAAAAAAACTCAAATTTCAAGGAAACTAACAGATTTTGACGATTTCTCAAAGAAAAACAACTTTTTACTTGAAAACATGAAAGAATCTTGTTTTCTTGGAAAAATTTTAGTTATCCAGAAAAAAAACTTTTGGGACTTTTAAAATTTCCTAGTAAAAATTCCCTTCAGGTAACATTGTGTAAAAATTTACATGGATAGCCAATTAAATTCTCTTTCTTATGCACGTTAGTTTGTTAAGTTATCTTTGCAAGTTTTTGAGATAAAAAATGTCATATTTAGTCAAGAAATTCATGCATGTAAGAAAGTCAGAGAATGTGAGTAAATGATGTCAATTTTTCAAAGATTAACAAAAAATCAAATCTTAAGAAGCTGTACATTTTTAGAAAGAGGACATCCAAGAGCATCTACAGTGAAAATTGGGTTAATTTCTGCCAATTGGTTACAAAGTTACAAGATGTTTAAGTTGCACTAATTTTTGAGGAAAAAAAATGTAATTTTACAAAATCAAATCTCAATTTAGAAATAGTTCTTAACAAAAAACTATTAATGGTAACATGACAAACTAAAAAGCATTACATAGGGAGTTTTATTGACTATCCTTGTGAATTTTTGCATAATGTTATGTCCAGGGATAAAATCCCTGTTCATTTTTGAAGACATTGATGATTTTTACTTTGAGATTCGCCCAGAAATGCTATTTTTAGCCAAAAGACCCATGTGATGGGTGCCGTGGGACCTTTTGCTAAAAATAGCATTTCTGGACGAACCTCGCAATTTGCATCATTTTCAATTTTGGGGTCCTTTGCGGATTTTTCCAAGGACCCACTTCATTTACGTAGTACTCCTGTTTTTACAATGTTAATGTCATTGTTGTTGTTCGCAGTATTGAATTGCGTTCGCCTCCTGACGCGCCTCCTGCCCTACATCTTCGAGGACGCCGAATGGAAGGGCTTCTTCTGGTCGTCGCTCCCCCCCGCGACCGACTCGGGCGACGAGCACCCCGTGCCTCTCGCGCACTCCCTGCTGCACGCCGTCGGCGACCTGCTCTTCTGCCCCGACTTCACCGTGGTGCCAGCCGCGCGGCGCCACCACCCCGACCGCGCCGAGGACCTCGCCGCCGTCGACTCGTGCGAGCACATCTGGGAGGCGGGCGTCGGGTTCGCGCACTCGCCGCCGCGCCACCCGCAGCTGGACGCGCATCGCGCCGAGCTGCTGAAGCTGCTGCTCACGTGCTTCTCGGAGACGATGTACCACCCGCCCGTGGAGCTGGCGCACCGGCCCAACCGGTGGATCCAGCAGGTGACGTGCGCCGAGAATCGGCACGCGCTGCCGATGTTCACGTCGCTGCTGAACACGGTGTGCGCGTACGACCCGGTCGGGCTGGGCGTGCCCTACAACCACCTGCTGTTCAGCGACTCGCTCGAGCCGCTCGTCGAGGGCGCGCTGCAGATCCTTATCGTGACGCTCGACCATGACCTCGGCGGGTCCGTGGGGCCCACGGAGGAGGTGACGGATAATCTGTTCATCAACTACCTGTCGCGTATCCACCGCGACGAGGACTTTCAGTTCATTCTCGGGGGGGTCACAAGGCTCCTCAACAATCCGCTGACCCAGACCTACCTCCCAAACAGCACCAAAAAGGTGCACTTTCATCAGGAGCTACTCGTCTTTTTCTGGAAGCTCTGTGACTATAACAAGGTGAGAATGGGTCTGTCGGGTCATTTCGCTAAAAGCGTGATTTCTGTACGAATCTCGTCATTTTATCAGAAAAACATAAGAAATACGGAAAAAAGACATAGAAATGAAGAATATTCTTGAAATTTCTAAATTTTCAAGGAAAAGAAGCGTTTTTGTGTGAAACACAAACAAAACAGTTTAGCCAATTTCTTTCAATTACCAACAAAAAAATGCATTTTCCAGGAAAATTTGAGAAAATTGGTAAAAAAAACTTGGAAAATTTCAACATTTTTCGTGGTTTTCAACCAAAGTGGCGTTTTTGGATGACAAAAAAATGTTGGAAAACCGACAATGTTTTACATTTCTGCAAGTGTTCCAGAAATACAACAGATTTTGAGTTTTTTAAGCGAAAAGTTAGAAATTTGTCGATTTTCACGTGTTTTAAGTTCTGTTACCAACAAAAAATGCATTTTTCCACGAAAATTTGAGAAAATTAGAAAAAAAACTTGGAAAATTGCAAGTTTTTTCTTGGTTTTCAACCAAAGAGGTGTTTTTGGGTGAAAAACCAACAACTTTTCACACTAAAATCACCGGAAAACCAACAAATTTTGAAGATTTTTTGAAGGAAAAACAACTTTTTACTTTAAAACATGAAAGAATCTTGTTTTTCAATAAAGAATCGTTAAAATTAGTTGTTTTTCCGGTGATTTTAACTGTTTTTCTAGGAAAATGGTTTGTAAGTTAAAATTTGTGGATCTTTTACAGAAATTCCTCTATTACGTTTTGAAAAGTAGTGATGTCCTCGAAGTCCTCGTACCCATTCTCTACCACTTGAACGATTCACGTGCGGATCAATGTAAGTACCCTTTGGGTCACATGGGTCCAATTGCTAATAATGTGATTTCTGGACGATTCTTGCAATTTGCAACACTTTTGATTTTTGGGTCCTTTGCAGCCAGGGTGGGTCTAATGCATATTGGGGTCTTTATCCTGCTGCTGCTCTCTGGCGAGCGAAACTTTGGTGTGAGGCTAAACAAACCTTACACGGCGACCATTCCAATGGACATTCCGGTCTTCACTGGGACCCACGCGGATCTTTTGATTGTAGTCTTTCACAAGATCATCACGACGGGTCACCAACGACTGCAACCACTTTTCGACTGTCTTCTGACTATTTTAGTCAATGGTGAGTTTATGGGTCTTTTGGGTCCCGTGGGTCCCTTTGCCGAAGGGGGCATTTCTGGACGAATCTCATAATTTGCAACATTTCTCATTTTTGGGTACTATGTGGGTCTTTGCGTAGTGTCGCCATATTTGAAGACCCTGTCGATGGTGGCCTCGACCAAACTGCTCCACTTGCTGGAGGCGTTCGGCACGCCGTGGTTCCTGTTCTCGTCGCAGGTCAACCACCACTTGGTCTTCTTCCTCCTCGAGATCTTCAACAATATGATCCAGTACCAGTTCGACGGCAACTCGAACCTAGTCTACACGATCATCCGCAAGCGGCAGGTGTTCCACGCGCTCGCGAACCTGCCCTGCGATGGGTCCGCCATCGAGCGGACCCTCAACAAGCGAAAGACCCGCGCGCAGGTCAAGCCGCCACCGGAGGAGCCGCCCGCCGAGGAGCCCGGCCAGATGATGGAGGGCTCGCGCCCGGCGCTACCCGCCGAGCCGGGCACCCTCAAGGCGACCCTGCCGGCGACCCCGGGCATCCTGACGATGACAGACCCGTCGACCCCCAGTGTGGGGACTCTTTCAACAGCCCCTGACTCGCGGAGCGCGCCCCTGCCTTTGGTGCAGAAGGACCCGCGGGTCACCGAAGGATCCTGGGAGGCCAGCCCCGAGTGGGTCCACTCCTGGAAGGGCAAGCTGCCACTGCAGACGATCATGCGCCTGCTGCAGGTGCTCGTGCCGCAGGTCGAGAAGATCTGCATCGACAAAGGTCTCACAGACGAGTCGGAGATCCTCAAGTTCCTGCAGCACGGGACCCTCGTGGGTCTTCTGCCCGTGCCGCATCCGATCCTCATCCGCAAGTATCAGGCGAACTGCGGGACCACCACGTGGTTCAGGACCTACATGTGGGGGGTCATCTACCTAAGGTCGGGATCCTTTGGATTTTTCGGGTCAGTTTTGCCTAAATACTTAAGTTACTCTGATCTTTCAGGAATGTGGACCCTCCAGTGTGGTACGACACCGATGTCAAGTTGTTCGAGATCCAACGGGTCTAAGGACCTGAGCAAGATAACGGGCCCTTGGTGTTTTTTAAGAGTATTTATGTATTTATTCGCTTATATGACTAGGTTAGGAATAAAAAATTAAACAGGACGAAAAAGGTCCTTCCGGGTCCTTGGCACAAATGATCCTTAATCCTTAGAAAAACGTGAAAACAAGTTAAGAGACAACGATAGCTTTGTCGTAGGTCGGGGGTGGTGACTCGGACCCGCAGGTCCGCTGGGTCCTTGGCGGCAGCATCACTGCTATGTGGTACGGGGGTGGCGGCGGGTCCTCCAGCTGGCTGACGTGTTGAAGTGGGTGGACGACCTCTTCGGTGATCTCGTAGGCGCGCGATCTTGTCCGGTGCGCTTGGTGCGTCATTTGACTCGGGTCCTTCTGCGTGAAGGCTTCGAACAAGGACACGAAGCCGATGACGAGCAGGATTAAGACTAGTAAGATGAAGAACACGAGGACTTCTGCTCCAATATTTTCCTGGAACAAAATAGAATACTAAGCAGAAGTACAAAGTACCTCCGAAGGACCCAATGTTGCAAATCAGAAGATTCGTCCAGATATACTAATTTGGGCCAAAGGACCCATGTGGTGGGTCAGACGTTGGGTCCCGTGGGTCCTTTTGCTAATAATGCCATGTCTGGACGAATCTCGCAATTTGCAAATTTTGTTGTTGTTGGGTCCTTTGCGGGTCTTTTGGAGGACCCACCCCGTTTAAGTAGTACTTCCCGGCGACGATCATGAACGGGACCAGACTGATGATCGCCCATATGCCGCATTTCAGCTTGGCGGTGGTTGTGGTCGTGCCGCCGGCCGTGGGTCGCGTTAGTTGCGGCGCCACCGTCTCCTCGGGCAAGTGGACGACCGGCGTGAGGGTGCGGCCGCCGCCGGGGGGCGGGAAGCGGAGGCGGTTGCTGCGCCCGCCGCCGCCGGCCCCGTTGTGCGCGTGCGCGTGGTGCGCCGACGAGACGCTTTCGATAGACTGGAAGCGGTGCACGGGGGTCACCATCGGTTTTGGCGCGAAGGACAACGATCCGCAGTGCCGACGCGCTCCTGCAGGACCCACAACGACAGGTTAGTTACATGTTTTTTCGTGCATTTGAGGCGTTACAGTCGAATATCACGGGAACGAATCAGAATATGAAGGTCTAGTAATCTGAATCTTGTTCCTGATTAAATTCTCTTTCACAGGAGATAGTCCTGGATGTTTTAAGGATAGTGAACTAAAAGTTATTAAGGTCTAAAGTTGACTTTAATATTTTAACAATTTTTATAAGAAAAAAATTCTGATTTTGGGATTTCTTCCGGGAAAACTATCAATCCCAGAAAAATTTTCCGGGAGTAAAAGTTGTAGAGAATTTAACGAACTACACCGAAATACTTTTCTCAATTAATTTTCTTTTCAACATTTTCTTTTACACACGTAACAAATCTGGTCAAAAATTGTTCAGAATTACTTTCTGTGCTTTCCCTTTATAACATTTTTCCTTTTCAAGCTAAACTTTTCTGGTGAATTGTAATTTATTAAATTCTGCATCTAAAGAAATATTGCCAGAAATTTTCTCAAAAAGTTAGACTTGCAAAGATGACTTTTAAAATTTACTTTGCGATAAGTTTTTCGTAAAAAATGCTCAACTGTGTGATTTTTTTCCGGGAAAACTATCAATCCCACGAAAATTTCCACACAATGAAAATTGTAGAGAATTTACCGAACTACACTTAAATATTTCTTCCAGTTGAGTTTCTTTTCACCCTTTTCGTTTGCAAACATTTATAACAAATCTGGTCAAAACTTGTTCAGAAATTACTTTGTGTTCTTTCAGCCCTTATAACTTTCCGGCTTTTCATGTAAATTTGAAATAACAATTTTCAAAGGAACACCATGTTAAATTCTGCATCTAATGAAATATTTCCAGAATTTATAGAATTTTTTTCTAATAAATTGTAGATATCTAAAAATGATTTTTACAATTTTTTAATAAGCTACCCTTCAACAATTTTCAAAACTGATTTTGTTTGCACCCTTAACTCGTACATCAAATTTTGTCTAAAAAGTGCTTTATCCCCTTTAAACCCTTATAACTCCTAAATGAATCAAGTTGGAAATTTCTGATAAATAGAATTTCGTACCTGATGATATCGAAGGGGGCACGTATCTGCCGTTGAAACCACAACCTTGGCTTTTGTTGATCCAGAAATGCATTGTTTGAATTAAAACATGTCAACAAGACTTTCACTCAGAGTTTCCAACGAATTAATGGTTGTTCGTTGATAATACTTTGTTTTTCGTATGCGCAATGTTTTTGTGCGTTTTGTGTTTTGTGTTTTCACTCCGAAGACGACGAGGACGAAACCAAGCCAACTATTGATTTTCCCGGGGAAATTAGAAAATGTGTGCTATTAAGGGACGCCTAGTGGCAATTGGCCCAACTAACAAAAAAGCAGGAAACTGCTTTACAGGAATTTGTAAATGTTTACAGTTTGACTATTCACCAATAGGTAGCTAGACATAGATTAATTTATGGCCTTATTGATCAAACAAATTTTGATTCAATTTCTACAAGTAATTTAACTAAACTTGAAAAAGTGTGGAATAAGCGAAAATGGACCAGGATAGTCCACAAGAAGAACTCGCCGACGATCTTTTCGTCCCCGACTTGAATTCGGCGGACCCGGAGGAGCGCAAGCTCGCCCGACGGATCCGCATCAACAAACGGGTCGAAAGTCTCTCCCGGCAACAAAAAACGCTCACCAGCGCGACAGAAAAAGGGAAAGCCACCCTTCTGCAGAACCAACTCGAAAAGAGTAGCCAGGTCCTCAGGCAGCTCTTCCTCGAAGCCGACCAGCAGGTGACCAACGTGCGCGTCGCGAACGACTCGCGCGAAGTAGCCCGCCGCGGACGCGAAGGCATCCTCAGGGCCGCAATCCTGCAAAAACTCCAAGAAGACGCCACCTTGAGCATCGACGCCTTCGAGGCCATCTCCACGAAATGGTCCACCATCCTGGCGTACAACGACCCTCTGAATATCGCCGAGGCTCTGCAGACACAGCGCGAAAAGTCCCAGGCGTTGATGTCTCAGAAGGACGCAGTGATTGAGATGCTGCGCGAGGAGATTCGCGCCGCCGAAGGGAAGTTCTACGTGGATCAGCAGTCGCAGAATGAGGATATTCGAACACTAGCAAAAAGGGTCGAGAAGCAGGTTGCTCTAATGCGGGCGGCGCACGCCACTGAGCTGCAGCACATCGAAGATGTCATGGTCCAAGAACGTGGGAACATGATGGACCTCACCGACAGGCGTTGGAGTGGGATGTACGAGCGGCGCGAAGACCAGGAGCGCGCTCTTTCCGACCAGAAACGGCGCCAACGTGAAGAGTTCGAGGGAGTTGTCTCTCAGGTGCGGGTCACGCACGGGGAGAAGCTCCGCGAGGTCAGGATCCACCTCGAGCGCGATTGCGAGATCCTCCTCAAGGAGTTCCAGGACATTAAAGCTTGTTCCCTGAAAAATTCTGAAAAAATGGATGGGAATTACCAGATTCTCAAAAAGCGCCAAAGCGAGAGCATTGTCATCAAAAGTGACCAGAAGCGCAGGTTGAACCAGCTCCAAGATAGCATTAACTCCCTGCGGAGGAAGATAGTCGACCACGAGAGGAGGTCCTCGTTGGAGGTTGGTAAACTCTGCGAGGAAGTTGCCTCCCTGCAGAAATGCATCTCAGATGAGGAGAGGAAGTCGAAAAGTGTTTCGGTGGCGAATGACAGGCGATACTTCCAGGTGTGGGAGCTCAACAGGCGGGAGGCAAACACTTTTTTGGAGAAGATCCTCGCTATGGATAAGTATCTCTGGGAAGAACAACTCGGATTAAGTTGGGAGGAACCCCACGAAAAGCTGCTCATCAAGGAGGAGTTGCCTTCCTATAAGTTAGACAACGCGCCATTGTCATCTGTTAGGAGGACGAAGACCTTGGTAGCCGACACCGAAGAGAATTTGGAGTCGGAGTTTACCAAAGGTAACGCGAGGGTTCTGAAGATTGTGTTGGAGGCGATCGCCGAAAAGTCGGGATTTCTGCTCGATACCACTATGAAAAACATCATTTCTGGGAAGACTGCAGAGGAGGACATCCTTGTCAAAATCGACAACGTCTTCGACTCCCTGGGAATCCTCCATGTGGAGGACACTAACCTCATGTTGGGTTTCTTTCGTCCTTATATCACGTGCCCGTTGTGTAAAAAAGATACCAAGCGGGAGAGTCTCCCCGGGGAGGAAAACCACTTGGGTGCAGAACTGGTGCGTGGGGAGTGCCTCCCCACGCATCCGCTCTGCATAAATCCGAGCAGTGTCCTGCGCGCCCTAAGGGAGTTCGTCACCAAGGTTATGTGCCAGACGGAGGGCGCGACTGATCGCGTTTTGGACCGGGCTACGCAGACTGCTTCGCGGCTCCTGAGTCAGAAGGACGTCCGGGAGTATTGGGACCGGTACAAGACGGTCCTGGATGGGAGGACTTCGGATTTGTGGCAGGCGTTGCTCTATGGTATGAAGAAGTATCTTGCGATCTTGGAGGGTGAGTTTTGAACAGGGATAACTCTTTAAGACTGCACTTTATGGATAGTTGGTCTTCGAGATTTTTTGTTCCTTGGTTAAGAAGCTATCGACGCAGGACCAAGGATTCTGCTCGAAAATTTCCTTTAAAGATTAAATGACTTCTTTGCCAAATTTGTCGGGTTTTCTTGTAATTTTTTCGTATAACTTTTTGAGAGGGCATTTTAGGTGTATTTTATCCTAGACTTTTTTTATTTCTGGATAAATTTCCTTTACAGTTACCTTTAATTTTTTAGAAAAATTGCTAACCTGGGTTTAACTAATGATTTCATAAAATTAATAACAAATCGTAATCAACAATTAAAATCGCAATCTATTTTATGAAATAAATAGTTAAACATGGTTATACCCAGTTTAACTTAAAACTTAGTTTTTTCAAATGTCTCTGAATACGCCTGTTAGTGAACAGTTAAGAAATCACTATCACACCCTGTATAAAATCGGTCTAAATCTCCAGTTTAGAAATAACAACAAATTTTGTGGTATTGTCCCGTTGGGTAAAACCCCTCATAACTTCCGAAGCAACCGTTCTAGGACAAAAATATCTCTAACCGTTTTTCTTCCCAAGAAAATTTCCCTCGTGAAAAGTGCATTTAGATATTCTTTTTAAATTTCTAACCGTGTTGAAATGACTAGAATTGACTTTCTTCGACAACAGTCAACTCGTATAACCGGTGTTGATTTAGTTCGTCATTTGAAAGGTGAGTTTTGAGCAAGCATAACTCTTTAAGGATGCGCTTTAGTGATAGTTTATCTTAGGAATTTTGTGTTCCTTGGTTTAGTATCTATCGACCCAGGACTAAGGATTTTTGTTAGAAAATTTCCTTTAAAGACAAATTGACTTATTTGCATAATTTGTCGGTTTGGGGTTATTTTTACTATTTGTCGCATAACTTTTTAAGGGAGCGCCTAATGGGTAATTTACTATAGATATGTTTTATTCCTGGATACATTTCCTTTCTTATACAGTTGGCTTTAATTGTTTATATACATTTTTTGTGCTTAAAACACCTTTTTACTATTTTTTTAAAGTTTTTGATTTTTTCCTTTTTGTTAATATTACCTAAAACTATTTATAACTCCTTCAGGGCACCTCCTAAGAAAATATTTCTTTAGAGCTTTTTTGTTCGGAAAGAAATTTGCGTTTCAAGGATATTGAGATTTTTTTCCTCCGAGAGTAACCCTATAAAAAATTGGCCTAAACTATCAGTTAGAAAAATCAACAAATGTTGTGTTGGTGTCTCGTCAGGTTAAAACCCTTATAACTTCCGAACCAACCCTTCTAGGATAAAATTATGTCTAACATTTTTTCTTCCTAAGGAAATTTCCCATATGAAAACTTCATTCAGATATTTTTTTTAAATCTTCTAACTTCGTTAAAATGACTTGAATTCACTTTCTTCGACAACAATCAGCTCGTTTAACTGGAGTGGTTTCATCCCTTAGATCGCCATAAACTCAATAAAGAATTGAAATGCCTCGAGAAACAAAACGGCGAACTGAGGCATCTTCTGCAGCGCTGCAAAGATGGCGATCGCCTGCAGCCGCCGTGCGTTGATGCGATGTCGACAATCGACAAAGAATCGTCACAAAGACGAATAAAACTGTCATAAAACGTGCCGAGTCCATGTTACCTACCATGTTGCGAGCGAGAAACAGCGACAACGAAATAAAGAAATGTTTGGCGTGGTGTGTGGCTATCGCTTTATCACTTTATCAATCACTACGCCACGGCGATAAACAGGTAAAAAGCAAAAGGTGAGGATTTTATTAGGCTCCGAGCGTATCGGGTTACCAATTAAAGTGCGACTCGCAGAGTCGTCGAGTGTCGCTCCATTCAAGTTTCCGTCGCTCGCTCGCTCGCTCGCGCTGAGAAACTGTCGTGCAAACAGGCTTGGCGCAATTGTTTGAACGGATGTGCTCGGCGTTCGATGCACGATTGTAATTATTAGTTCCTGCCAAACGACGACGACTCGGACGCAGCTTAAGAAACGCGCTGGACGCACCTTGAACGATTTGCGTGCCTGGTGAGCCTACGCGATGACGACTGCGACGTCAGCGTGGAAACTTCCCAGCGCTCTTCTCGTCGTTCTTATGTGTTTGAACAATGAGAGCTTAGACAATAGGATGTAATTATTTAGAGGTTTTGCCTGTGTAAGCTTACTCATTTTTTTTCTGTGGTTTTGTGCAATTTTTTACGTGACGATTGTAAATTGTTAAAGAGGCGAAATACAATATCCTGGTATTTTTGGTTGAATTACTTAGCAAATTTGCTTCTATTTAAAGTTTTGCAAAGATTTTCGAAAATTCTTTTGTTGAGAGAAAAGATTTTTCAAAGTTTTGCAATTTTTCCTACGGAAGTTCGAAAGGTTCTAACCTGTTAAGGAGTCGAGGATATGTTATCCTGATATTTTTTGTTGAATTCCTAAGTAAATTTGGAATTTTCTTCGAAGCGCTATAACTTGCTAACGACTGGAGATAGAGAATTCTCGTTATTTTTCCTTGATTCTTAGATAAATTTACTATATTACAGGATTTTCTAAGATTTTTATGAAATTTTTCTAATGGCATTTTCTTATGGCGATTGTTGTAAAAATTGAAAATGTCTTCTAACTCTCTAACGACTAGAGATAGAGTATTTTAAATTTTTTTCCTGAATTCTTAGATAATTGACTACATATATCATAGGATATTAAAAAAAAAAAAATGTTGTTGACATTGTGCTTCAAGCACTCTAACTCAGTGAAAATTAAAGATAGAGTTTTCTTGTAATTTTTTCTAGATTCTTAGATAAATTTACTATATTATGGGATATTTCAATATTTTATTGAAATTTATCTAATAGGAGAAAACATTTTTTAAAGTCATCCACGTTTTCTTAAGGCAATTGTTGTAAATGTTGACATTGTGCTTAAAGCACTCTAACTTAGTGCATATAAAAGATATAGTTTTCATGTAATTTTTCCTGGATTCTTAAATAAATTTGCTATTTTAAGGGATATTTCAATATTTTTTTTAAATTTGTCTAATAGGAGAAAAAATTTGCAAATTTACCCAAGGAAAGTGTTCTCGAAATTAAAAAGGTATTTGAAGCACTTTAACTTGCTAACGACTAGAAATAGAGTATTCTCGTAAATTTTCCTGTATTCATAGATAAATTTACTATTCTATTGGATATTCCAAGATTTTTTTGAAAATTTTCCAATGGGAGAAAAAAATCCAAAGTTTTGCAAGTTTTCTTAAGGTAATTGTTGTAAAAATGGAAAATATCTTCGATGCGTTTTAACTTTCTAAGGACTTAGAGATAGAGTAATTTTGTATTTTTTCCTGGATTCTTAGATAAATTAACTATATTATGGGTTATTCAAAGATTTTTTTGAAATTTTTCCAATGGGATAAAACAGTTTTCAAAATCATCCAAGTTTTCTTAAGGAAATTGTTGTAAAAGTTGACACTCTAACTCGGTAAAAATGAAAGACAGAGTTTTCTTGTAATTTTTCCTGGAATCTTAGATAAATTTGCTATATTATGGGATATTTAAACATCTTTTTGAAAATTTTCGAATAGGAGAAAACATTTTGCAAAATTATCCAAGTTTTCTTAAAGAAATTGTTGTCACTGTCTTCGAAGCGCTATAACTTGCTAACGACTAGAGATAGAGTATTCTCGTAATTTTTCCTTGATTCTACGATAAATTTACTATCTTATAGGATATTTCAAGTATTGTTTGAAATTTTTTCTATTTGAAAAAATATTTTTCAAAGTCAGCCAAGTTTTCTTAAGGTAATTGTTGTAAAAGTTGGCATTGTGCTTAAAGGATTCTAACTCCTCCAGGACTCCAACAAATCTCTCCACATATTTTTTTCTTGATTCCTTAATAAATTTACTTCCTTTTGTAGTAATTCTTTAATTGCTGAAAATTTTGTAATTACCAATAAAAAATGCCTAAAGCTCGCGAAAATGTTATCAAGCAGTCATCCTCAAAGTAAGCATCATATTCAAAGTCCTCTAAGTCCTCGGAAAAAAATGCTGCAGCCTAAGCAACACCAGCAATAAATACCTTGATAAATTCCCATCCACCTACACCAACGCAGGCATCCAGCATCCAGCATCCACAATCGTCCCAAAGCGCGCCAGCGCGCCACAAGCCGGCGTGCAGTGCAGCGTGCAGGAACCGCTCAAACTTTCATTCAACAAGCGCGAAGCTCGCGAAGCGCGAACAAAGCCTCTTTGAAATCGTACATCGCCTCGTAATGCATTGTCATCGCGCATTGTTTATTGTTCGCGGCCGCGGCGCGCCAATGGCGGCGCGGGGCGGGCCGCGGCGCGCCAATCGCGCGACTCCTTCGGCGCGAGCCCGGCGTGGGAACTGCACAGTAGTGCCGGGGCCACCAGCGCCGCTACCAAGCGTGGAATGCCAGCCGAAGAGCGCGCTGCGTAGGCGACATTCCTCAGCGTCTTCGGCGCAATTGGCCGCGTAACGGGCGCGGTAGGCGCATTGGTCGAGGAAGACCAGTAGCGAACTCTTCCACTTCCCAGCAACCCATCCGCGAAGACAACGCGAGACAACTCGGAGTGAACTTCTTTTTTTCGCGTTTGGATTCGAAAAGAAGAAGTTACGTCGAGGTAAGCACTGATGCTTGGGAGCACCCTAAGGGAGCAGAGTCTTTTGACAAAGGTTAAAGTTTACTTCTTGGCTGCGCTTCGCTCTCCGGTCTTTATGGGAAGCGCCGCGGGCCCTCAACTTCTTCTTCGCCTCCTTTTACTTCTTATTATGTTACACGAAAAAAAAACGAACAAAACTTTACTCATCTTCGAGGTCTCGTAACTCGCCAGCAATAATTTTTCAAGGATAACTGAGGTCCTGCGATTGTTCCCTTTTTAATTACATGTCGTTTAAGGATTACCAGAAATTACTAGGATTTTTTTCCTAGAAATGATGATTTACTTAAGGGTCGTTTGCAAAAAATAACCAAAAAAATCCAAAAAGTACTTAGTGGCGTGTAACTTCCAGGATAATAATCCTAGGAGATTGTGACACATTTTTCGAGATTCTCAGATAAATTTCCTTGAATATTCCACAAAAACATTGCAGGATTCTTGTATTATCCTGGAGTTATCCTCATTCAAACGTTTTCAAATTTTTTAGTAGATAATCGTATTATTAAATTGCTTTAAAAATTTTAGTCATCTTCACAGTCTTGTAATTTGCCAAGAATAATTTTTAAAGAATAACTGTGGTCCTGAGAATATTCCTTGGTTAAGTAGAAGTCCTTCAAGGAGTATCAGAAATTCCTGAAATTGTTTCCCTAGAAGTTATGATTTTTTTAAGGGTCGTTTGCAAAAAACAGGCAAGAAAATCTTGAAAGTACTTAAATGCATGTAATTTCCAGGAGAATTATCCTAGGATAATGTGATTATTAATGTTGGATTCTGAGATAAATTTACTTAAACATACCATAAAAAACCTTTGTATTATCCTGGAGATATCCTTATTCAAACTTTTTCAATTTTATATAAAAAAATAATCGTATTTTTAAATTGCTTGAAAAACTTTCATCATGTTCGGAGTCTTGTAACTAAACATATTTTTTCAAGAATAACTATAGTCCTGCTGTAATTCCATATTTAATTATGAATCGCTTAATGATCACCAGGAATTTTAAAAGTTTTTTTACTAATAATTGTGATTTTTGCAAGGGTTGCTTGCAAAAAACGGTCACAAATATCCGAAAGTACTTGAAGGCCTGTAACTTGCAGGATAATCATACTAGGATAATGAGATACATTTTGTTCCATTCTCAGATAAATTTTTCTAAACATACCACAATAAAATTCCACAATTTCTCATATTATCCTCGATTTATCCTTTTTCAAACTTTGTCATTTTTTAAACTAAACATTTAACTTCTTAAATCACTTGAAAACACGTTTAAAACTTTAGTCATCTTTGGAGTCTCGCAACTCGCCTAGAATAATTTTTCAATGATAACTATAGTCTTGTATTTGTTCCTTGATTAATTACGAATCATTTAAGGATTACCAGAAACTCCTAAGATGTATTTCCTAAGAGTTATGATTTTTTTAAGAGTTTCTGTCAAAAAACACTCAAGAAAATCCGAAAAGTACTCAAATGCTTGTAACATCCAGGATAATTATCCTAGGATAATGAGAGAGATATTTTTCGATTGTCAGATAAATTTCCTTTAACCAGTCCTAATAATATTCCAGGATTGCTAGTAGTATCCTGGAGTAATCCTGATTCAAAGTTCATCAAATATTGTTGTAAAAAAATGTTGAAAATCGGCATTGTCTAAACAGCCGCATAACTCGAGAAAGACTCTTCGTAGCGAGCCAGCAATAACGCCGTCGAAATCGTCGTAAAATTCTCTATCAGTGCACACACGCAGTTCGTGGAAGAAATCCTCGTAAGCCGCCTTTCGGCGGTCGCAAATATTGACGCGCTGATAAGCAGCGCAGCGCCGACAAAGGACGATAAGAGGAGCGCGCCTTCCACGAAGCCGCAGCGCCGGTCGGCGGCAGCGCTGGTGGGGCGCTGCGCCCGAGGGGTGGTGAAGGGGGGCTACTCACCAAGCGACAGCCAGCCCGACACAGAAGCATCCAGCAGCCGCAACTAGCTCACAACTGCCTCAACGCTCCGCACGCCAGCACCGCCACGAGACGGCATCCAGCGACCAGCAGGTAAGTCGCATCTCTCTGTTCTCTCCGCAATGTCTCTCGCCAAGTGCAACTTCACAACTTCAGTGCTCAAGCAACGCAAGTGAACGCAATTTTCGGTGCGAATTCGCAAATTAAACGATTAAGAAGCCGCGGAATTAAAGAGTTAAGAGGCGCGTGACTCACGCGACTTCCGTGTTACGCGCTGCGCGCAGCCGAGAAGAGTGAGATGCGGGGCTGCCGGCTTACGCACTCTCTCTCTGAAGCGCTCTTAACGTATTTTTCTCCAAACGTCGCTTAACTTCAACGGCAAATTTGCGTTAACTGATTTTTTTTAGCGTTAAAAAACATGTTCAAAGTGAAGTTTTGTTTGTTGTATTCGTGTGGAATGCGAGTTGTTGAAGATGTCGAAGATGACATGAGAAAGGTGTGTTTCACCCACCTTCCATTCTTCTTCGTCGTCGGCAACAATTCCATTGTTATCGATTATTAATATTCGAATCGTCCTTTTCTCATCTGAAATTAAATTATTCATCGCGTTGTGCTGTTGCTGTTCGCGGATTGTTTGTGATTTGGAGAAGAATTGGAAAGTTTCACAAGATTACACAACGCTTTACGTTGCTTGTCTTTCGCTGTTTTTTACAATGAGATAAACCGCAAGTCTCCAACTTTAACAGTTTTCGAGTTATGAGGCTTCAAAGTTTCGAGACCTAAATAATCGTTTTCTGCAAGAAAATTATTCGTCGTGCAATAATTTGTTTGAAAATTCATAACTTTTAATTGAAAACTGAGGACGACTTCGCGTAAATTTTATTAGAATGTCAATTAGATTTAGTTTCCGAAAAAAAATATTAAACACCCCTATTTTGTTCGCTTTGTGAGTTACAACCCTTCGAAGTCGCCCTATCAAATTGTAACACTAAAATCATTTGTTTTCTACAAAAATTCATAACTTTATAACTACCCGCAATAAATTCCTCTAAATATTACGAAAAGTACACAAATAAATTCTCCATAAAATGAGGCTAATCCCATCGCGGTATCATTAACGGTTTTAAAGTTACAACACTTTGAAATTGCCCCAATAAAAAACGTCCTAATCTCTTAAAGGATTTTTGTTGTAATTGTAATTATTTTATTCAAAAATTCATAACTTTTAATTAAAAATTGATATCAAATTGTAATAGACTTTATTAGAATGTCAATTAGATGTACTTTTTAGAAAAAAATGCTAGACACCCCTGGTTTGTACCACTAGCGGGTTACAACCCTCCTAAGTTACTTTTGAAATTTCGTTACTTAAAAATTATTTTTTTGTTAAAAATTCATAACTTATAAAACAAGAATCAGTTTTCAAAAAATTTTAAAAGATGCACTAATAAATTCTCTATGTAATGAAACTAAATTCATCTCGGTATCATAAACAGTTTAATAGTTACAATACTTCAACTTCAAAGTTGCTCTAACAAAAAACGTCCTAATTTTTTGAAACTTAATTGAGTAAATTGTAATTATTTTATTCAAACATTCACAACTCTTAATTAAAAATCGATAATAAATTGAAATAAGCTTTATTAGAATGCCAATTAGAAGTGATTTGTTGAAAAGATGCTAGACACCCCTATCGTGTACCGCTTGTGAGTTACAACCCTTCCAAGTTGACTCTTCTAATTTTGATAGTTGCAAACACAATTTTCTTCAAAAATTCACAACTTTTTTTTGGACATTGATAATTATTTGGAATTAAATTTAGAATATAGCTAAAAGATGCTTTATACAACGAGTCAAACCGCAAATTTGTAGCGTTTACAGTTAAAAAGTTATGAAACTTCCAACTTGCAAGACACAAATAACAATTATTTTCTAGAAACTTCCAGTGCAGCGTTTTATTCAAAAATTCGTAACTTTTAATTAAAAATCGGTGATTAATTGAAATAAACTTTATTAGAGTGTCAATTAGATGTACTTTTCGTAAAAAAATACTAGACACCCCTATCTTATACCACGTGCGAGTTACAACCCTTAAAAATTACCTTTTGAAATTTTGTCAGTTTAAAAATGTTTTTTTGTCAAAAAATGCATAACTTTATAACTGTCAGCAATAAATTTTTGAAAAATGTTGAAAGATAGCTAATTAGATGGCGTATAAAATGAGCGTAATCTCATCTGGGTGCCATAAAGGGTTTAGAATTTATAAGCCGTGAAAGTGGTTGATTATTATGAAATTGAAACAAGCGAATTGTTTAGAAAGAAAAGCGTGAACATGTTTGCGATAATGCAAATCGAGAACGATGTGAGCGGGCGCGAGTTCCGTCGCAAGATGCGCACCACCATCAAGTGCGACTTCGTCTGCAAGTACTGCCAGCGTCGCTTCACCAAGTCGTACAATCTGATGATCCACGAGCGCACGCACAAGTCGCCCGAGCTGAGCTACAGCTGCGAAGTGTGCGGCAAGAGCTTCAAGCGACAGGACAACCTCAAACAGCATCGGTACTTATACGTTACTTAGTTTACTCGTTTTTCGACTCAATCATATTCATTAAGTCGCCGTTTTCAATTTGCAATTAGCCTAGCTATTAACCAACAAATTGATTTTCTGTTTCCAGATGTAGTCAATGCATTTGGCGGTGAATTCTCTCTCGGTGGAGGCGGCACTAACTTACTTCTTACTTCTCTACTAGAGTCATAAGTACACACTTTTTTTACATTCAAATTACATAAAAAAACAAATAAAAAAATATTTTTTAATTTTTGCAGTAAATATTATGCAGTAATAAATTCAATACTGAAAATCAAAATCAGTTAAAAATATTTTTTTAATTTCCTAAAATTAATGTGTTTTTAAAAGACATTTTTTAAATTTTTTATATATTTTTTTGTTACAGATCAATACATTATCCTATGACAACAACAACAATGCCAACAACAACGATAACAACACGTTATTGATTAACATAACTAAACTTAAAAAAAAATTCAAAATGCAATTTTTCATATTTTTTAAAGTTTTTGTGTGAACAGTTGGTTTATTTATTTACTATTTATTTACTAAGAGTGCAATTGTACATAGTTGGCCTGCGAGCATTTGGCACACTGCCAAGAGCATCGCCAGACCGCCTTATTTCGCTTATTTAGTGCTTAATTTTAATAAAACGCGCGCTTTATTTTACCTCAACTTTTGTTCGCCTGCAGCATGTCACTTCCCAGCCTCATCACTCTTACACTTTTACAGCTACAGATATGCGGTTGACGCCACATGAAAGTGCGTCTTATCGCCTATCATTTGCGCTTATCACGAGGTTCTAATCTTTATTGGCAGGTAAGTTACGATTTTTTTAAGAAAAAGTGTTTTTAAAGTGTTCAAATTCAAAAAGTCAACTTTGAAGCATCGTAACTCAAAAAGGACCTAAGCCACGAAGCCACAAGAATACGAACGTTTAAAGGGCTTTAATATGCAGTTTAGTTCGTTTCGGTATCGTTTTTAGTTATCGAGATATTAATTTTTGAACAAATTTAACAGCGGAATTTTGTGCAAATTTACGTTAAAAATGGGCAAAGTTTGTCAACTTATAACTCAATCACTATAAAAGCTACCGACTTTGTGTTATTTTTGTTAAAAAGAACGCCTGATTGTTAATCTTTCCTAAAAATTTCAAAATGTTCTGATGGCCAGGACCGGACTTATAAATTAATGAAAAATATCTATTTTTAACGTAAAATATTTAAAATTTCCAAATTTGAACGTAATTTACACCCTTGTTAATTACACTAATGACTTAATTATGCCCACGTGGTGAATGTACAACTAAAGAGCTACCATTTGCCCTGAACCCCACTTTTTGATCATGGATGGTCAGCGAGCAATGATTTTTCGAAAAATTTCCGACGCGAAAAAAGCGAGAAAAAAAGCAGCTTGCTGGTTGTTGTTAACTGTGTTAACATTTGTTATGAACAATGAACAAAGAGATCGAGGAATCGTCGAAGGTGAATTGGAAAGCAGTGCGGGTGTGAGAATCTCGCGGGCGAACGGTTCACAACAGCTTTGCGTTGCCGCCGCGGGCCCTCAACGTCTTCGCGGCGCATCACGCAATCCACGGCGCGGTCTCTTCCGCGCGTTATGAATGAGTCGTCCAATTGATGAATCAACAACGAACAGGATTTACCATTTTTACAAGAAATTGTTTTCACAAACATTTATTTTATTTATTTTTCGTTCAAACGTTTATTTTTTTTTGTGAGTAAAAATTGTTGTTTGGATCTGACAAGTTCCAACCTTCGTAACTTTTTTGCAATGAAACCCAATGAGTTGCGGTTTGTGTCGTTGGAAAAAGCATTTTTTGGGTATTTTTCAAATTTTATTTGAATTTTTGATCGTTTATAGTAAAAAAGTTGTGAATTTTAGAAAAATTTCGGTTTTAAAACTATCAGAATTAGATGAGTCAACTTTGAAGGGTTGTAACTTACAAATTGCGCAAATTAGGGGTATCTAGTATTTTTTTACAAAAAGTACACCTGATTTACATTCCAATCATATTTTCCCGAATACGTTATCAATTTTTAGTGAAAAGTTAAGATTTTTTTAATAAACCTTTGCACTAGAAATTTGTTAAAAAAATTTATTTGTGTCTTCGAAGTTTGAACCTTCATAACTTCTTAACTGTACATGTTACGATGTTCCGGTTTATCTCATTGTATAAATAATCTTTATATCTATTTTTCTGATTTTTTTCAAGAAGTTATCATTTTTGATAAATAAGTTATGAAATTTGGAAAAAATTGTGTTTGTAAACTATCAAAACTAGAATAGTCAACTTTGAAGGGTTGTAACTCGCAACTGGTGCAAACAAGGGATGCCTAGTATTTTTTTCTGAAAACGACTCCTTAATTGCATTCTAATTCAACTTACTCAATGACGTTATCAATTTTTAATTAATAGTTCTGAATTTTTAAATAAATTGTTGCACTGGAAATTTTTGGAAAATTGTCATTTGAGTCTTAAACGTTTAAAGTTTCATAACTTTTTAACGGTAAACTTTACGAAATTGCGGTTTATCTCGTTGTATAAAGCATCTTTTTAGCTATCTTTCAAATTTTATTTAAAAAAATCATCATTGATGGTATAAATGTTGTAATTTTTAAAAAAAATTGTTGTTGAAAACTATCAAATTTAGAATTGTCAATTTTGAAGGGTTCTAACTCGTAAGTGGTGTAAATTAGGGGTGTCTGGTATTTTTTTCGAGAAAGTATCCCTTAATCTTATTGTTTTCCAACAAATCCTATTATCTTACTATAATTTTCCTAAAAGTTAAAATTTTTTAAAAATCCATCAATTTTTTTTCAAAAAAAAAAGAAAATTTTTAATTGATAGTTGATTAATGATGAACTAGAAATGTAGCAAGTCATCTCTGGTTGCTCTGATTGAATTCGGTTCTAATTAAGGGGATGATGAATTAATTAATGCTCGGATTGAACGATCAAACGTGAAGTCGACAAATTTCGAGATGCTTGTCTCTTGATGCAAGAGTTAATTTATAGCGACGCAAGAAAACAAGCAACGAGAAGAACAAAAAGAAGACGACCATGGACAACAAGTGAAGACAGAGGACTGCGTAGGCGATGTGTCGTCACATAAACTACGCGCACCACACACGTGGACAACAATAAACTTTTAAAACCATCTTAAAGCAACTTTTACATTTTTATCAATAAATTTACAAAAAAAAAACAATTTGGATGAAATTTTTTCGAAAATTTATAACTTCTCACCAAAACATGCTACGATAATGAACTTTATTGGAAAATAATGGGATTAAAGTTTACTTTCTGGACAAAAATACAAGACACCCTTAATTTACACCATTAGTGAGTTACAACCCTTTAAAGTTGATTCTTCTAATATTAATAGATTTTAATCCTAATTTTTTCAAAAAGTCACTACTTTTTTACCAGCAACGACGATTTTTTGAAACAATCCCAGAAATATGGCAAAAAAAAATTATATCTAACGAGATAAACAGCAAGTTTGTAACGCTTACAGTTAAAAAGTTACAAAGCTTCAAACTTTCAAAACACAAATAACAATTTTCTTGAAATTGCCAGTACAACAATTTATTTATAAATTCATAACTTTTAATTACAAATTGATAACATCATCGAATAAATTTTATTAGAATTTAATTAAAGTGTGCTTTCTGTAAAAAAAAATTAGACACCCATAGTTTGTACCAATTGCGAGCCCTTCAAACTTGACTCTTCAAATGTTGATAGTATACTGTATACAAACACATTTATTTCAAAAATTCACTAGTTCACTACTCTCCAAAAAAAATACACAAAGTAATAATGGATAATAGTTAATAACATGCTCTTTCAAATGGGATAAACCGCAACCCGCTACCCCTAACCAGCGCGAAGTTACGCACCTTCAAAGTTCACTGCTCGTTTCTGCTGCAATAAGCCGGGTAATTTGCGCATTAGTAACGTTTGCGTTGCTCCCTTTCACTAAGGAAGCTTAACGCCACTTCAATGTGTCACTTGCGCATCCCTAAACAAGCCCAGCAGCTGCCTGTCATTGATACGCCACTTTCACCACTTACTATTGTCGAAAGTGTTGCACATTTGGCGACTAATCCTCTCTGTTCTCGGGCCTTATGCTTCCATATCCCATACTAACCACTCTGCGACGCATTACAAGAAGTAAGCGACGGACCACCAACGGTCCTCAACCATCGACAACACGCAGACAATCGTTGAATGGCTCTAAACGTAAGTACTTTCTCATTGAGACTCTTTGTTCTTCTTGGGCTGACAATGTCAACTTTGAAGCTAAATAGCTCCGAAACTATTAAGACTAGCAAAATCAAGTAACGCCCAAAAGAAAGTTTATTTAACTGGCTATAAATGAGTAAAAATTGGTGACTTACAAATGAAAATTGCAAAAGTTATGAATGTTTGAAAAAAATGTGTCAAAAAAAGTGTCGATTTACAAGAGGTAACTTTGAACGCTCATAACTATGACAGGAAAAATCCCAACCGATTGCAGTTTTTCAGTTATAAAGTATACTTAAGGCTTTATCCAGCACTGTTTAACACAATTTGCTATCTTTGTCGGTTTGGGACTTAGACACAAGTACATTCTTATCTTGACTCTTTGTGCATCTTTGGCTGACAAAGTCAAGTTTGAAGCTAAATAGCTCCGAAACTATTAAGGCTAGCAAAATGAAGTTACACTCAAACCAAAGTTTATTTAACTAGCTATAATCGAGAAAAAATTGGTGACTTACAAATGAAAATTGCAAAAGTTATGAATGTTTGAAGAAAATGAGTCAAAAAAAGTCTCGATTTACAAGAGCTCACTTTGAACGGTCAGAATTATGAGAAGAAAAATCCGAGCCGATTACAATTTTTTCAGTTAAAAAGTACACTTAAGG
>JARJDT010027805.1:0-16232 GCA_030264655.1 Leptusa sp. GC000079 | reverse complement strand
GTAAAGTCTACGACCATGCTTGAATATTAACATTCTTCAACCGAATTCAAACACTGAATGACCGTCATTCTATAACTTGTTGCATAATGATTTCATTATGTAACAAGTTTGTCCATTGCTACTTTTTAAAACAGTCCTTTTCATCAGAAATATTTATGAATTACTCTTTCATAAATAAAAAGATATCTTTTATTGTTATAGTTTTTAATTTAAAATTCGCATATTTCTCAAAAAAATAATTGATTGTGAAAAAAGATTTTAAATTATTTGTTTGCCATCACCCCCTATACGCCAATCAGCTAACTTGATTCCTACCCATTCCCAACTTGTTACAGAATATACTATTTTTAGACATTAACTACACGCTGGAATATTAACATTCTTAAACAAAATTCAAATTTGAATTATTTTTGAATTGGTTGGCGCCGTTGGCATGTTTCGTACTCCCACTAGTGTAGAATGATGGTCATTCAATGTTTGAGTTTCATGTGTAAGAATGTTAATATTCAAGTGTAGTCGCCAAAAAAATAATTTTGACCGCCAAAACATTAAATTCACTTGATATAATCAAAAACGGCAAAACTTATGTGCATAAATATTATTAACGTGTATTTGAAAAAAATACAAATTATTCTTTGCATGAACAAATGCAGCCTGTTCTCAGAAGTACACCTAATATCTATACAAATTCAAAAAGGCATGCTGAAATATATTGCTAGACATGAAATTTTTCGCTTCATAGGCTTTGGTTAGTGCAATGAAACTCTCGAATAAACCTACACTCTCCACTCATACACAGTAGGCTACACTCTACAGTGCAGTCAAAATTAATAAATCTACCGATGGTAATAAAGGGTAATAAAGTTCTATTAAAAGCAAATGATTTATCATTATGTGCACGCTTTGTACTTATACAGGGTACTTAATACATTCAAGCACATTTTTTCCGAAAGACATTCAAAGCCCCCCCACAGACCACAGAAATGCGAACTTTGTTCGCCTGCAATTTGTGTACATTATATATTCACATATCAAATTTATTCGATTCGAATACGAGAGATTGATTGCACTTTCTAGGCACTTGTAACGTTTGCGATTTGATTGATTTGGTTGAATTAAAACGGATAGAACTGTAGAATGGCCAGCACTGAACCAGCAACCCGCGCACGGTATAGAAACGCATAGTCCTCGTGTAAGTGGGCAGTAGTTATAGGATTCGATTTCGGTTCATTTGCTTCGCTCGCTACGTACAGTACGCTCGTTTCAGCTCGCATTCGTATTTGATTCGCATTTTCGATAGGCGCCACGTGCTCGCTGCGTCCACTGAAGAGTGAGTGTACGACGAGTATACGAAGGCCCGTTCGCATTTCGCAGCATCGATGACGATAACTAATGGAGCGTATTAACGCGGAATCGTTTAAATTTTCCAATCCACCTATGCTCCTATTATCAGGAGTTGTCTATGCGGCAATAATAGAGAAAGGCGCGTGCACTATTTCCATTCGTTTCCATTTCCATCAACATCAACTCAAATTAAACCTACCTCCCTGCTATTACTTGCAAATTGTGTTATTTGTTATTTTACACTATGTTTAATGAACGAATGCAGGCAAACTTTTTCCAACTCAATATTTACATTGATTAATAAATTAATCAATGTAACAGTGTTTGAACACCCGGTTTAGTCGTTTAGTTCCGTTTTTGCGCGGTGCATGTTGCATGTTGCACTGTCCACGGAATTGTTACATTTATGGAAGGCTTATAATTTGTGTTTGTGTTTGTGGTAGTTTTGCAAATCGTTTGTAGATTCGCTGTTCGTTGCGCGCTAGCTTTTAAATTGTCAATGCTGTTAACAATGATCTATTTGTTTTGAACACTTTACTTCTGCAATCTACAGAGATTTGAATTGCAAATTGCCAAGGCGCAAGCGAAAAAACAAAAAAACAGAAAACAACGGGTTAGTTTAGTTTTTACTTTTAGCGAGTTAAGAACGGGCATTGTTACAAAATAAAATATAAGTCGAGGGTTGCTTTTATGCTTTTAACCCTGATCTGGCCTTTTACACCTGCTTGTGTGACTTTACTTTCTTTTTACGTTTTTCCTATTTCTTTTTCCTGTGGCTAGTGTTGGTGCTAGTGGATTAAGTGAATGTGTAAACCTTTTTATAAATGAATAATTCAAAGTGACTGACTTCTTCAACTTCAACTAGTAAATAAATTACTGCATGAGTTCAAGTACCTTAACTTATAACTTAAACAAAACAAATAAAATAATCGACTACCCGCCAATAATTGAAAACATTCATTATCGATACTGAATTGTGTTTCATCTTTGTTTAATAAACTCACTAAACCTTTTCAACTTCAAGACGAGAATTATGAATTTCAAAATTAGAATCGTTAACTTTAAATTGAGAATAGTCCACAACAAATTGGGAATCAGTAGTTGCGTTCTTTTTAACATGATTAGCTTAGTTGCGAGTTTCAATTGAAAGAGAGAGAGTAATGTTTTGACCGTTTTTTTGTGCAATCTCTAAAATTCTCACCATCAGTCTCAGTCTGTTGAATCTCATTTGAGATTGGGAGACACGTAAGACACGTTAAAAGAACACAACTAATATTAAATTAATTGTTCCCAATTTTGTTGAAATTAGTTTTTCTCAATTTGAAATTTGAAATGATTATTCTCATCTTGAAGTTGAAAAGGTATAGCCTACATACCACGATTTGATTGTTATTCTAACAACTAACTACATTGATTTATGGTCTTAATAAGTTTAACTCGATAGGCTATATTTGCTTGCATATTTTCATACTTTGTATACGCAAATGGCAAACACTTCCCGACTTGCGACTTTAATAATAAATTTCCATGAGATATTGTTCCACCATCAGCATCGCCTCGCCATCTCGAGGAAGAGTGTGCTGGAAGTCAGTAAGTCCGCTTTCGGCGGGCAACGCTCGAAAACGAAACCGCAAAACAACAAAATTTAGTTGTAATCCGGATTAAATCTTCCATCCTCATGGCCGAGCCGTGCTAGTTTAAGCCTGTATGCGTTTGGCTGGTGCCGGACAAAACTAAAACTGGACAGAGGACTCCGCGTATCCTATCCCCTATCCTCTACTAGTCTATTCGGCAAACAAACTCCGCCGAGTTGATAACTAATTGGAAACTAATTTGTTCTTACAACGTCGACGAAGCAAGTTCTTAATAATTAATTAAAGCTAATACAACTTAATAGTCCTTGGATTATTTATGCGACGACTTGCCGCGCGTATTTCTAACATTCTAACTCGAAGGATTCTTCTGGAAGGAAACTCAAAAATGATAAAACGATATTTTAAGGCTTAAAGAGACAGTTTTGCTTTTAGCATCCATCAGTCAATTTAAATACAATATAGTTCGTTCTTTTTTGCCCGTCTGCCGCCTGGTTTGAATGACGTATGTGAGCGACACTCGGAAAATGCGCCGACACAACAACAACGACGAACGAATTTAGTCTTCGGAAAATCTAACGAAATTGGATATAATACAAGAATACAACAAACGCATCACATGTGACACATTGAGTGAAGTATTCGATCACCGGTCCAAACAGTACTCGATAGTCCGCAGTTCTTCGCGTCCTGGGCGTCCTTAGTGCAGAACTACTCAATTCTCGATCCACCATTGTGCATTGTATTCGGTATTCTTTCTTTATGCCCTCCTTGTGCTTGTGCCAGCTGTATTGTACACTATTATACTAACACATGTCTCATATCAAGTCATATTTCATCAATTTCGAACAAAATTCCCATGGCGAGTTTTCATTCTTCATACGTATACATTTAACATTTAATGATGAAAGGAACATTTATACTGTAATTGAATTCATTTCATTCAATAATTTGTTAGTTTCGGCAAAAATCACGAGTTGATTTTCAAATCGAGAAGTGTCCACATGGTAGTTGAGCAATAATCTTCGACTCGTTTAGCGCGGAATTGTGCACGATGCACACAATCAGATCAGGTGCGTAGCCAACAAATTTAAAATTTTTGTCTTGTCAATTTTCTCGAGGAAAATTTCTTGTCTCGAAACTTTAAGTCTCTATATTCAAGATTAGATGAGCCTAATTATCAGTAACCTATATGAATTTTTCGAAATTTTCATCTATTTCGATGCAAATGTCTTGTCTTGAAATATTAACTGACGTTTTTCTGTTGATCTGGTCAAGATCAAGTCGAGACAAGAATTCTTGAATATCGAGACTCTCGTGCAAGCCTAGTCATTTTTCTCGAGGAAAATTTCTTGTCTCGAAACTTTAAGTCTCGATATTCAAGATTAGATGAGCCTAATTATCAGTGACCTTTATGAATTTTCCGAAATTTTCATCTATTTCGATGCAAATGTCTTGTCTTGGAATATTAACTGACGTTTTTCTGTTGATATGGTCAAGATCAAGTCGAGACAAGAATTCTCGAATATCGAGACTCTCGTGCAAGCCTAGTCATTTTTCTCGAGGAAAATTTCTTATCTCGAAACTTTAAGTCTCGATATTCAAGATTAGATGAGTTAATTATCAGTAACCTTTATGAATTTTTCGAAATTTTCATCATTTCGATGGAAACGTCTCATCTTGAAATATTAGGTAACTGACGTTTTTCTGTTGATCTGGTCAAGATCAAGTCGAGACAAGAATTCTTCAATATCGAGACTCTCGTGCAATCCTAGTTTTAAGTAAGGCACCCCCCATGGGCCCTTGGCTACGCACCTGAACACACAATATAAGTAAATTGATCGGTATCAGGGAAATGTCTCGCCGATCGACGATCGCCTTTTTGGACGTTCGTCGCCTGTAGGGGAGTGTGGGGTGCAAACGGGGATATAAAGCGAGGGTGGAATATTGGGTACATCCTAGTCCCTAGATAGGTAGAGCATAGATAGATGCGCTTATTGTGCACGTTTGACGATTGCTATAGCAATTTATAATGAATAATATCGATGGTTAAAATGCGGCTTTGATAGATATTTGTTACTATCCGCGAGCTATTGTTGTGCGTTCGTTGTTAATTCCGTATCGATACATAAAGCATAAATCCAACATAGAATATAGAAAATAGAATACAAAACACAGGTATTGAACACAAGCGCCAGCGCCCGGTGCTGTACAGCTACAGTTACACTATTGTGTTACAGGCTGAGTTTTAATCATTTTTATCGCTGCTATCATCGTCATCGATATATCAAAGTAGAGTTTATTTACACTTTATATACATTGCCGGAGCCCATTAAATGCGAAGTGTTTTTTTTAATTAAACCGTCAATAGAGAATTACGTAATAGGAAGAAATGTAATTGTAGACGCAATTTTGTTTTTGTTTGGGTGGAAAGTCAAGAGTTTTCCAGCACATTCATTTCCATGATTTAAATTTCAGCGAAATTCGATATTCGTAACGGAAACCTCGTCAGCTCGCCGATGCCAGCGAACAATTTGACGTATATATTGGCATTGTTCAACCGTTTATCCTCAAAGATGTAATAACACAAAAATGTGCATAAGCTGCGCTGATAAAAATGATAAAATGAAGCAGTCACAAAAAGCCTCCGCGGAAAAACTTTGAAATTCAAAAACTTCCAAGCCAAACCTAGAGCTGGTAGGTAACCTGGTAACAGTGCAACTCGAACTGCGGAATAAAAACAAAAACTCGCCAACTAGTAGTTGTAATAGTTTGAACAATTTTGTGCAAATTCGCGTGTGAATTCTCGTTCTTTAACTCCTTTTCCTTTCCTCGTGCCTTGCCCCTGGCCCCCAACCCGGCCGTGCTTCCATGCGCCCCGAGAAAATTAACTTGGCGTGCCACGATTCGAAACTTTTCACAGACTTTACTAGTTTTACTTAGTTTTCCGTGTTTCCACTGCTTATTATGTACTATTCCAGCTTAGCTATGGGCATACATCGCGAGATTCAACTGTTCCTGTGCGAGTCGATTGTTCGTTGTCGGTTCTCGCTCGGGCCTTTCTTGTGCCCTTTGCTGGTGGTTGTTGTGCATACTTGTACGGCCATTAGCCAATAATAACCACATCCATTACACGATTATTATCAGACAAGTCAGGGTGCTTGTTGTTGTGGTGAATGTTGTGATATATGGAAATACAATGCTGGTTTGTTTCCGATTCTATTATGGCATACGATCGTGAAATGGATGTGCGTGTTATGTATGTGTTCAGGCTGCATGCTGCATGCTGCATGCGTTCGTATTGTTTAAGGAAGGACTAGGAATATAGGATGCGATTATATTCCGTGGCCGTGTCAGTGGCAGAGCAGTCCCTTTCGACGCGTTAATATTCAAATATTTCAAACACCCTCTCTTTGCCCACAACTTTCTCAATATACAGGGTGTCCCGTGACAAAAGGCCCACCGGAAACGGGCCGATTCTGGAGACAAAACTGAATCGAAAAGTCTAATACAAAAATTCTTAGGCCAGAGCCGTTTTCGAGTTATTAGCACTTTAAGTTGACCAATAAGAGTGCCGATTTAAAATTAGCATATAGGTTGCCATGAAAAAGAAATATTTCCAAATTTTTTGGGTCAATTGTGTACATTTGTCAATTATCACGTACATTTGTTGAATTTTGCTTTATAATGACAATTGTAAACAGTGTGCCAAAAAAATTGGACATATTTTTCTTTTCATGGCAACCTATCCTAATTTTGATTCTGCACTCTTATTGCTCAACTTTAAGTGCTTATAACTCGAAAACAGCTCTTGCCTAAGAATGTTTTTATACTAGACTTTTCGATTCAGTTTTGGCTTCAGAATCTGCCAAAAAAGACCCACCGGGAGAGTCTTTTTTCCCGGAACACCCTGTATTTACTAACTATTTTTGTTTTAAAATTGCCTTTTTGCTGCAATTCTTTTGTAAAAAGAAAAGAAGGTGCATAATACAGTAATACATAGTGATCGGAGTTTGTTGCTTGAGGTTTACTTTAATTATCTTAATTTATCTTTATCAAACCGACCTGGAGCTTGGAGCAAATATATTTAGATATTAATTATTCCGAATTTTTATAGGGTTTCACTTGAGTTTTGATTTTCAAGAATTCTACTCTTGGTTTCGACAAAATTCGAGAAAATGGGCGTAAATTTTTGCAAAAACATTTTGCACTCGTGAAACTTGACCACCAATGAGATTTATTGGTAGAATATTAGAAACCATAGAAACGACGATTGTTTCTATAATCTCTTTGGTTGAAAAGTTTCACGAGTTAAAACATTTTCTGCAAAATACAAGATTGAGTTTTTCAAGTAATCAAACAAGAAATATCAAATAATTGAACGCATAGGTACATAAACCATAATTAATTTAGTCAACATACATAGATATTACTTGAAATGCCGTATGCGAAATTGTAAGATGCTACAATCGAAATGTCAACTAAACAACGGCTCTATGCAACTAGACTGGAACTAGATCGTTATATGCATGCGTGGATGGATATTGCCATTGCCATAGTCCTTCATCAATGTAGTTAATACAAGAGCGGAAGGACTACAGCTACACGTTCGCAGGATATCCGTGTTATCCTACGAGTGTCAATGCATGTATCGAACAATGAGGACGACGCCGATTTATACTAAAATTTCAGCAGTAATTGAACGTCGCGACGTTTCTATAATAGTCCCTGGACTCAATCGCAATCCTATATGCTCCGATGTCGGATGTCGGCGATGTCAGAATATATGGCTACATATTGCCAGGACGACTAGGACCTGCGACTAGGTAGGTACTAGGGCTGCGTGCAGCGTCGAATGTGAAATGGGATTAGGGCAAAGGCAAAGAGTAGCGGGCAGCAGCGGCTGTGGCTACGGCTGCGGGGAGCGCGTACAACCATTGGGGGGCTTCATAGCCTCAGTATAATACCCTTCATCAAAGTTCCCAGATTAATAGCGCGTGTGATATGGGTACTAGACGCAAACGTGACGAAATGCTCATGCACGTACTGAAGCCGAACTAGCGAAACGAAACTGGCTAGTGGATAGTGGGTAGTACTAGTTGGGAATCGAAATGAAAATGAAAAAGCAGGCATTGCCAATCGCTGTTATTTCTAGACCCACTATGCTGCTCTGCGGAGGTAAAGGTTCAAATGGTAAATGTAAATGGAAAATTCGCATTAAAACTTTCTAATTTAAATAACGACGAGGATGAGAACGACGACGCAATGCGATTGGGAATGAAATGAACACAATTGCATATCGCCATAGTTTTATACTCACTAACCGAGCTGGAATGTTAAAAAAAAACAAGGGAATTGCGTATTTTCAATTTCTTTCAAATTCAAGTTATACCGGTTGTCTACGATTACGATGTTGATTCCAAGATCGAAAACACTCGGTACTACTTATAAATGTACAGGGTGATTAAAAAAAATTGCAGAAATAAAATGATTGTTGTGTTCTTTTTAATATGTTTTTTGAGACTGGTTCGAATTAGTCTCACCGTCACCAAAGACATACTGTGTTTACTTTCTGATCATCAGGGGCGGATTTCCAAATCATGCGCCACGGGCCAAAATTAAAATGTCGCCCAAAAATTAGTAATACACAATACACTTATAAAATTGCAACAAATTGTTTTAATAAAATAGTACGATTCAAAATTTCGATATTTTTTCTCAAACATTCGTCCGAGTTCGGCGCCCCCTAAAAATTTGGCGTCCGGGGCAATGGCCCACTTTGCTCATGCAATGATCATCGTATAGGTACTATTTATGGTTTATTTAACGGTCGTTGAAAAATTGAATTTTTAATTAATTATTTCTAATTCTAGTTTCTAGGCCACCGATGTTGCACTTTAAAACACTCTCGTTAAATACGAAGCCTTTTGTGTGGTCACCACACGACTTACGACAACGATTAAAAATTATAAAAAAATATTATAATAATATAAATTAGGTATATGGGAATTAATGGTTATTTGTTTAATTAAGAATCACAAATCACAAATTGTAATTTTTGTTGCAAAAAATGTGAATAATGTTTAAATTTCAATTTTTTCAATCAAAATTGTCATGAAAATCTTCTTAATTCAATTTTTTAGCGGACTTTGCAAATTTTGAAATTTATCTAATGAGAACTTTAATAAAATCTCTAACTCAAAAAGGGGATTTAAAACAATTGCTAATACGGAAGTGAAGTATGACAGAAAATATACAATTCAATATTTTTCTGGTTGTCGCGTAGTCTAAGACAATCCCATCATAAATCAAATACGCTATTTTTGCATCACCCTGTGTCATTCCAATTATAAAATTGCAACAAGTTCCCGTAAATTCAACACTAAAGTCGGAATATGATACCGGAAGCAAAACTGTGACATTTACAACTCGTAGTGTCGTGTAAATATGTCTATCTGAACAATTACACAGTGCCACTGGGCCCATTGGCATTGGTCATTGACTATTACAATACTTATTACAGCATAGCAAACAACAAAATAGCACATGTTTGGTCGCTCTTACGCTGATATAGTTGCTTGATACTGGGCATTGGCATTCCGCATTGTTGCTGTTTCTGTTCATGTAACTAACTGCTTGTTGTTTGTTGGACTCAGTTGGACTGTTCGGCTGTTTGATATTAAATTAAATATATGTACGTGACTTTAATATCTGAATGGGTTTGAAGGTGGTTGGGTGGTCTTTAAGGGATGTTTGCCAACACGGAGCTGAGAGCTGGAGAGGACGGAAGGGAGCGAACATGGAGCTGGCGGTGGCGACTGGCGACTGACGGTAATGGGAAACAAACAGCAAATGCTCGCCTTGAATGCTTGAATATCCGATTCGAATACTCAAAATATGGAATATATATTAGAACAACATATCACATACGAACAGTCAAATGTATTGGGCACTACGAGTGTTGTTGCCAGATATGTAAACATGTTCGGCTCTGTCAACAAGTTTATTTCGCAATTTGCATGTTCTGGGACACCTTGTAAGGTTGCAAAACGCGAAATTACGTTCTATGTATACTAAATTGAATTGAATAACGTTGGGTGTTTAACTTTTCCTCAATTTTGCATCCTGCGAATGCATTCCCAGTGCTACTCTCTGTATAGTTTTCAATTCGAACTCATAGTTTCAATAGTCGCTTCCTGTGCGTTGAAATATTTTCCCTATTCATCATATCATATAGCATATCGAAGGCAAAAGGCATTGCATTCATATCAAAACTCAACTTCTCTAACGTTCTGTTGCTGTACTGTCGAACATATACTTACCTATTATATCTATAATGCGTTCGGAAAATTTCATAATCTTGAAATGCACTTAATTCTTAAATTATAAAAATTATGCGTTATAATTTCCAGGGTAATGGCTACGATATAAGATATTTCTTCCTTCACATGCTTTAATAAAATACTAACTAAATTAATTATAAAGCATTCGGTATTTATTGATTTCCGAAAGTTTCCAAAACAACTTTGTATATTAATAGTAAAATGTTTGTATGAATATGTTACGTTACATATTTCAATAACAAAATATGTTGAACATTGAACGAAATTTATGTCTATAATCTACCTTTAATATATTCCAATGATGTATTCAAATTCATTTGCTAGATTTTAAAACGATTATAATGGAACATATCATCTAGGACTGGCTGCTTGCAGCAAGGAAAACATTTTGTTAACATTTGATCCAAAAATACCTAAATTAGAGTTTGCTATGAAGAAAATTGGATTTTATCTACCCTAATGTAAAAAATCTTTTTTTACGACCATATAGGTGAAAACTACATATTCTTGACAATTTGGGTGTGACACACTACGTGTGAAACTTATGACAAATTCGGCTGGTACCACCGAGTGCGTACTCAGTTTACACTCAAAACTTGGAAAATGGGTCGTAGAAAAAGGATAGTACGCAACGTGTGTTGTAAACGCATTACACTCTCACGAAAATTTATATCTTTTTTCGCTTCCTGTTTAATATGCTATTTTCTGTCATAGCACACTCTAATTCAACAAGTTTTGGATCACCCTTTATATAATGCAATATTATCCTGCAAACAAATTGTTGCAAACTCAATTCATGATGAATTCCTTTAATATCATATCATTTATTAACATGGAGTATGTGTAGGTAAATACTTTCAGCTTCGTTGTTTTTGAAACCTTACATGTATGCTGAAATTAGTAGAAAACATTTCAATAAAACAAAGTAATATACTTCGCACTGCTCTTGTTACGTACTTCTAACTTCTAATTCAAAGCAAAATGCCTTTGATATACATTTTTCGTTAACACCCTGTATATGTTGAAAAATATTCTGCAGTGAACATGGACCATGGTGTATTTACTAAAATGAAAACGGAAATATTTCTAATAACATATCTTGAAAGTAAAACATGTGTACAATGTTACAAAATTTACAATGCTTTTAATATTGAAACACTTGAGCTGCAGTCGCAGAAATCGCATATGGTTGCAGAATATCACGATACACTGGTGTTACTGAATCGACTTGGCTATATTAAATGTGGGAAGCCGATTAATCGTAATATTTACGTTTGTTTTCGCGTCTCACATGCTTACGCATATAGGCACACACTCGCGAGTTACGTCGACGCTTAGATTTTAATGTTTCAATTAAAAAAAATGGCGTTGCGGATTTTAAAAACCCGCCATTGCCATTAATGTTACTCCGGTGCTCGTTCTCGTTCTCGTTCCCGTTGGACATCGTATCGTGTTGGGGCACTACAGTAACAGCGTTTCACAGCGTTGTGTTACTGTTTTTAATTAAAAATTCCATAACAAACCACCCAAACCCAAGCCAAGCTACGTACCAATCCAAAGTGTTCACAAACAGCCAACTTTTTATTCAAACGAATTAAAGCAACACAATAATTTCCATTTATATTTGTGATTATTCTTGATTTGCTTATTTTTGCTCTATTTGATCGTGCGTTTTATTGCGCCCTTCGCGCTTCTCCTCGGTACGTCGCGTTTCGCGTTCGTGTTTTGTTTCCTTTGAGTACATTTTCATGACTGCGGAGCAAGAGCAGAGAGTGGAGTATATTTAAATTTAATAATAAAACTTTTCAGTGTAAGCGTAAGCATCAATTTACAAAGAAAGACGTTTGTTTAATATTTATATGCTTTGAGTCTGAGATATTTGCTTTCGCCTTGCCTTGCGTCGCGTTGTGCCACACCAACGCCAACTACGTTACGCTTATTAGCGCAATAAGTGGAAGAAATGCAAAGTTTTTGCGTACTTGTCCACAGTTTTACTAATTAAAATGCGAAGGCGATTTTGTCGAGCTTATTTACGATACGATACGATTAAAACTTTTCGATATGATTTGAGCATTCGAAATTTATTTTTGTTTCGAGAGAGCCTTCGTTCTATTTACACTTCTTTTGGGCTGAATTCCTTTTTGTGAAGTGCCTTTGAATCAATCCGTTTCGTGTTTTCGAATAAAGTCTGCATCTTAAACGCAAACTTTTACACTCCGACATGTTCGCACGTCTTTTAAATGCGGAGCGCGCGCGCGAATGCGCATTTTTTCTCGGATTAACATTTTTGTTGTTTCTTTCTTCTTATATTTGTAGTTTTAGCTTTAATACATGGTATATAGATATATTTTACAATACGCTCGATTGCGTTTGGCCGAAGTTTCCATCGCCACTCTTGCGTTATTCCCATTCTATTCGTTCCTCGCCTCTTCGTCTTCGCTGCTCTTGCGAGTCGAAGTCGGATTCGGTTTTGGTTTTGGCTGCGACTTAGGCATCGATAATCGCATTTGTTTTATTGAAAGAGTTCCCCGACTTCAATGTGCTCCCATGCAATCGCCGTGTTGACTCACTTCATTTCTTTTCTTATTCGTAGCAGTAGCATTTCGTTGAACTTCTTGTTCTTAGTCGCTTTTTTCTGTATATAAATTCGCGTGCATTTGCGTTGAATTTCCGTTTTCGAGTCCGAAAATTGCACTTTCTTTCAGTTTTAAGTATCCATCGGATTGTTATAGATCTCTTAATGTTTTAACACTTCGTTTTCTTTCATTTGTTTCGCACTCCGTATTTCCCAAACCCAATGTTCATTTTCATTGTGCTTGTGCAGGATTATACTGATTTCATTAAGTGAGTTTTAAGTTGAGTTGCTTAAGTTTTATCTCTATGGTTTTAAAGTAAAATAATGAAACGCCTTCGACACACACATAACAGGTTGTATACAGGGAGTATATTGCATTAGGGTCAAAAGTTTTAGGTGTTGTTTACGTAATTTCTAACTGAAACACATTTAATTGCATGGTATCAGTATAGTCAGTAGTTCTCAACATTTTTTTGACAAACTTTGAATTACAATAATACACTTTAGTAATAACCCAAAAGCAGAGTGGAAAATTCTACTTTAAGCCCAAGGGCGGTACTGACGTTTACTAGTAGTTAATAGGTGGCGGCGTGGCGCCTTGTGCCAAATTGTTTTAAAATATTTACAAACAATAAATATTCAAAAAGTGTGTATGCAATATACCTACAATTGAATTCAATTAATAATTTTCAATAAATATTTCCATGTTGTCTTTGCTTCCGGACAAAAAGCGGCCGGGTGGCAAATTCAACTTCCCGCCCTAGAGTCACCATATACTATTTTAACTAATCGAAATATGTTGATTATCACAGCGTTAGCAGTTCATGTCTCTAATCCAAGACCAAAACCGTAAAGACCCTGTATTAACGGCTAGTTCATTCATTTTTTAATTTCCTTGTGTGCCCTGCGTCCAACAGACGTGAGCATTGCCGACGAACATCATCATTTTGCGTCTCGCATAGAAAGTCGAAAGCAATCGCGAACACCGAACGCGAAGCGCGAGTTTGTACAACTTGCGCCGCGCCGGTTTGTCGGTACATTTCACTTTGAGTGAAGCTTTTGAGTATTTGCTTAACCAACATTGCAGATCGTATTATTAGCCTCAACGTTGGCGTTGGCCCTGGTGCTGGGTGGCGGTGGCATTCCGCGTTCGGCGTTAGGTTTAGGTAGGTTTGTTGGGTGGTTAGATAAGGAAAAGCAGGACCAAATAACCGAGAGCTGCTCGCTGCTTGCTGCTTTCGTCCGTGTATAACATAACTCTGCTTATAAATTATGCATAGTCCGCAGATTAGCGGTGTAGTTTGTATAATTTAATATATTTGTATTATGATTTCATGGGGGGATTTATGCCATCCCCACTCCTGCTCCCACTGCAACTCGCCCAAACCAAACACATCTGAACCGCACTTACAATTCAATTTTCAATTCGCTAGTATTGCAATTTAATGCGCAAACATGGAATAAAACGAAATAAAAAGAAAATCGTCCGTATTATTTCAGGAGCTAGAGCAGGAACCGGATGGGAGGTAAAGGTGCAACAATTACTAAATACTAATGAAAGGACAAATTAGAATGTATCCCAAGTGCTATTGCACATTTACCGCAATAAAGCGTTCAGTCAGATGCGCCCAGATAATATCCTGCAGACTACATGGAAATAGTCAGACCTATTTCACTTGCCTCATGCTCATGCCGCTCATGCATCTTCATTCTCGTCCGCGTCCTGTGCAGCAATAAATTTGTAATGCATATTGGGTTAAACGCCGAAACGAGATAATATAAATGGAATAGATTACGAATACATTACCGGCCGAAACGGACGAAACGAGTTGATTAAATTATACTTGTGTTATATGTATAATTGCGTCGAGACATTGCGGCTTTGTTGCGTGGCCGTTGCTCACCCACCCACACTCCCAAGTCGCAATGCCAATGAAAAAAAATAAAAAGAGCTTAAAAAGGAAAGGGAAGAGAAGTGCGCGCAAAGTAGAAGATGATGATAAAAAGTTAGCAATTAAAAGTACAATGGCGATGAAATATTTTAAAGTCCTGTCTACTTATTTCACTTTTATTTCCCACATTTCTTTGTCTTTCGGCTGCGATGCGGTATTGCGGTGTGTTTCGTTCATTCTGCTCAACAGTCAACCCCATACATATACTATCGTGACACAACTCAAAAACTCGCGCTGTGGGCGCGCGCAAAACAGCGACATTAAATCATGGACGTAAAGAGGCCACTGATGACTCTTTTCTTTAATTTTTTTGTTGCTTCTTTCGTTGGGTGCATGCACTCGGGCGGCGCTCGCGTTCGTCGATTCGTTCTTTCGCCATCGCCGAACCAGCACAAAATCATGAAACAATAGACTCGCCATGGCGGAACAAAGAAATCACGATTCACGAATCCTGTTCGGTGCTCGCTACAGCGATGGCTAAGAAACGCGGGGTTGGGATGACTTGTTTTCCGCCGGCGCTGCGTATTGTTTAGCGTTCTTTTATGTGTTGCGAGGAACACAACAATTAATCTTCTTCTCACTTCACACTTAATGAATGCTAATGGTGGTGCCAATGCAAATCTTAAATTGTAATATTTTGTTTTTGTCCTTGCTATTCTGCGCTGAGCTTTCTTCAAAGCAACTAAAGCAAGATGAAGCTACATTTATATTACATTTATTTTCTCGGCGTTTTTGCGAAGTTCCGGAAGTCATTTGCAAATGAGTGAAACATTGAAATTCGCAATTGACGATGAGTCTATAAAACAATCCAAGCCACAGGCCATAGTAAACAGTAATAAATATAAACTTTCCAACTTGCTTTTGTCTCATCGATAAAATCCGATAACATAAACATGCTTCGCGTATACAAGTGATGCGGATGCGAATATCATATACCAAATGCAAATTTACCACAGCCACTAATGCAACGACGGCAGCATATAAAGAAAGCTCGAAAACTGGAAGCACTAAAATGAAATACTCGCATCTTCTCAAGATCGCAAGTCGTCCATTCTAAATTCTTCAATACAAAACCTATCATGCTATCAGACTTACATACATATAAATGAGAATAATGCATGGAAGAAAATTTCATAAACCTATTCGGAATCTAAATTCAAGCATTTGTTTTCAATAAATATCTACCAAACGCCTTCAACTATTACAGACTCTGAACAGTGATTACCAAAATACTGCATTTTCAGTGGCGCGTTATGAGTTGTTGGGGCCCGGGGCAAACTCAATTTTGGGCCCCCCTATACTCCGTTCATTCAAAAATAAGCAAAGTAGGAATAAAAAAACCATAAACAATAGACAATAGTAACTTAAAATGTTAAATTTGGACTTTTCTTGGTTTTTAAGTATCAAACGTATTAATAATTTGGTC